>JAYMSU010001581.1:0-10129 GCA_036897765.1 Erodium chrysanthum
TTGGACTCGGCTGTATCCATTACAAAAAGAAAAAGAAAAAGTCATAATACTGTGTTGACTTGAGAAGCCAAAGTCGGAAAAAGAAAACACTACTACTTCCTTTCCCTTTGCACCCAAATTCATCTGTGTTTCCCTCCTAATTTCCACAACGCGTTTTCTCCATTTCCACCGATCATCACACCATTGATCTGATCGGTGCTAGGGTTTTAGAAGGAGAGCCATGGGCGCTGTTTGCCCCGGTGGGATCGGGAAGAAGATTAATCATCACCAGCAGCTCAATGCAGAGCTTGAGAACAAGAGCGATCGGCTGTCCTCGTCCAGGCAGCTCAAGAGCGTGAAGAGCTTTCGCAATTCTAATGACAACACCCAGCAGCACAATCTTGATCCTTCCAACCACTGGTCCTCGGCTTCTGTTTCTGGTGATTTGAAGACGCCGTCTAAGGTATGTTTATTTTAGATATTTGTTAATTACCATATTGATCTTAATTTTGGTTATGATAGTTGCTTTTGGTGGGTGGGGTTGGTTGGATGTTGGAATTAGTGGCTCCCTAGTAGGTGTTAACATTGATTGTGTCAGCTGACCGCATTGAATTTTCAAGGAAGAAATTGATAATTGACTTGGAATTCAAAGCTATGTGTGCACTTATCTTTCGAGCACTGTGTTGTTGGGATTTTTAATATAGCAAATACAAGATAATATATTGATTCGCCATTGGATGTTCTGTCGGTAGATATTTTCATTGCAGGAGGGAGATACGTTCTCCAATTGAGGAATGAAATGGAAAAAAAATGATATCTGACAAGGGTAAACTTGCAATCCCCAAAAGTTACATAGTGCTAAGGAACATGATATTGGTTAAGGCTCTGCTGCAATTCAGCACATGACTCAAACTGGGCTTGATTATTTCTATGGAATTGGTTCTTTGCTGGTGGAGAATATAGTACAACTCCACTTGAAGCTTGTCTTATGTTTTCTTTGGAAACAGTTAACTGCATCAAACTTGTCTTATGTTTTATCGACTAGTGCTTCAGTTCTCCTTCAGGTCTTTTATTCTTAGGAATATAGTTTCTTTTAAGGTTGCTTTTGGATGATTGAATTTTATTTGGAATTCTTTAACATTTTAAATGTTGGATTTCAAATATAAGTTTGATGCTTGGCAACTATGATATCTCAAATGAAATCCTAGTTTACAAACGGAATCGAAGACAGAAAAGATGGTGCAATGTATATCTCTGAATCTTTGTTTAAGAGAGGTTTGCAGGTTGAGAAATGACTTTGTAGCAAGTTCAGCTGATGAGCCTAATGGTGTTCATTTTAGTACTTCCTTTTTTTTCATGTACAGCATTGGCATTTATCTTCCATTTGAATACTACTGTAGCAATTCCTTTTGCTTGTTGCACAGAGGAACCCTTTTATTGGAAGAGCTGGCATAGCAGGTCTGGAGAAAGCGGTAGAAGTGTTAGACACGCTAGGGAGTAGCATGTTGAATTTGAACTCAGGGGGTGGGTTTATCTCTGGCATGGCTCCTCGGGGGAATAGAATATCGATATTGTCATTTGAAGTAGCTAATACAATATCTAAAGGCACAAAGTTGTTACAATCTCTTTCTGAGGAAAACATCCAGTTTCTGAAGAAAGAGATTTTACATTCAGAAGGGGTGCAACAACTAGTTTCCACAGATACGGAGGAGTTGTTAAGAATTGCTGCTGCTGATAAAAGGTTGTCGCTTGTTGGAGTTTCCACTCTTTCCTAAAACAGTAGTGTTGTGTTGTATCTGTTAACATCTGTGTTTTTTTTACTGTAGGGAGGAATTCTATGTTTTCTCACGGGAAGTTATTAGATTTGGAGATCTATGTAAAGACCCACAATGGCACAACTTGGGTAGATATTTTTCAAAGTAAGTACACAACCACACACACACATACATATGCCAAATTTATGCAGGGACCAGTTAGTTACAAACTATAATGGGAATATGTTTTGGTAATATGCTAATTACAATGTTCTTGAAACGGTTGCTATTTCCCAGACTAGATTCCGACTATTCAGTCCAAACACAACTTAGAGAAGAGTCAGAAAAGACAATGCAAGATTTGGTTACTCTTGCCGATCATACTTCTGTACGTTAATTCTGTATCTTTTCACCTTAGCCATATCTACATTGGTTCTTTCTTATGTTTGATACCTTTTATATTTTAGCCATCTGTATTTGAATAGTATCATATTTCATTTTCAGGCACTTCAGATCTTCGGTTTAGTTCATCTATTGGATTTATACAATGCTAATTTATTTTATATGTGCAGGAATTATATCATGAATTACATGCTCTGGACAGATTTGAACAAGATTTTAAGCAAAAGTACAAAGAAGTGGAATCTTTACATCTCCCTCTAAAAGGTTAGGCTTGGAACCTTTTTCTGTGTTGTAGATTTCCTATATAACTATTAGTAATATATGTTCCCGAGCTATCTGAAAATAATTCATCATATTAATTCACCATCAGCGATTTATCTTATATGCATTATGATTGATATACTTTAAGAAGTTAACTATTTTTTTTGTTCATATGAATCTATTTCTTGTACATAATTGCATAGTTAATGCTGGAAGCTATATGCATAATATATATACTAGTTCAATATCAGGTGATAGATTTTCCACTATCTGATGTTTTTTTTCTGTTAAGGATTTGGCTTAACCGATTAACATTGATCTGCCTATTGCTGTACACATTTAATCCGACTGCAGGAGAAAATCCCTTGATTAACCTGCTATTCTCTTTATAACTGTAGGAGATAGTCTCACAAGTTTACAGAGTGACCTAAAACTACAAAGGAAGATTGTAAGGAACTTGAAAAAGAAATCTCTTTGGTCCAGAAATTTGGAGGAGGTATACAATTATACTCCATTTGATGATATTTTTTTGAACCTTGTTGAAGACATGCCTAAGATGCATTTCCTATTTTCGTTGTCCTACTTGAGTCAAACGTGAACGGATGTAGTGGTTAATTTGAGTCTAAAATAGAAATATATCCTAGGTCATGGAAGAACCGGTTTCCATTTATTCACTATCACCTTTCCAAAAGACAATATACTTTCTTATTTGTTGTTGTTAAATCAACTAGTGAATTGTCTTTCTAATTGCAAGTGCTCATTGCAGATAGTGGAAAAGCTTGTTGATATTGTTACCAATATGCATCAAGCAATCTGGGAAGCATTTGGAGTTGGAGATCCTGGTATAAGCTTAATCTGTCAAAAGGAAATCAATTCTGTAATTGCCATCTGAATATGATAACTAAAATGCATTTGCATGTGTGCTTAGTTGCATGAAATTTTTCTTCTTCTAATCAACACCCCTAAGGACTTGATAAAGTTACAGTTGAATTCAATGTGCATTATTGATATGTTGTCTAGTTTATTTGCTGAATCACCTGTAATGGCTGAACTTCTGTAACCTGACTTAAACAACTATTCCATTCTATAGTGACCATTGCTTGGAGAATATTTAAAGTGCATCTCAGTACTATTGGTTTGTAGTTCGACCTGTTGCTGAGTTTGTTTGGACTTTGCTTCATAACCAATAACATTTTACATTTCCATAAAACCAATTATTCCTCCTTTGTATCAGATAAGCTCTGAATTTCTACTAGTGACATGTAATTATGTGGTTGTTGGCTTTGAAGGCGTGCTTTTATCACAACTCCTAAATTCTCATAGGCACAAATCCATTGCAGGTAGAAAATTAGTAGATGAGGAGCCTAGTATGTATCCTAAAGGACTTGGTGTGGCTGGTCTTGCACTACACTATGCCAATGTAATCAACCAGATAGACAACATTGTAAGTTCTTTTTCCTTCACTGATTAAATGTTTCGTATATTTGGCATTTTTTTTCTCCAAATACAAATATTCATTTGAACGGATATTTGGAATTAGGCATCTCGGCCGGCCTTTCTACCTCCTAATACGAGAGACAAATTATATCATGGATTACCCATCGGAGTTAAGTGTGGTCTACGTTCACGGTTGCTGACTATTGACGCTAATGAAAAGGTCTGCCCTTTCTAAAATATCATAATTGCAATGCAACATTTTCCTTGCTTTGGTTTTTCCATGCTGAACTGCATTTATCTGTAAGCACCACAATGAAACGCTTCCCGTGCTGTTTCTATGCAGCTCCAAGTTTCTCAAATCAAGGTAGAAATGGAGAAGACTCTTCGGTGGCTTGTTCCTCTTGCTACAAACACTATAAAGTATGCACTCACGTTGAATTTTCTGTTTGCTTTCTTTCCTTTGTGTGTTGGGCACATAACTTAAATTCAATGTGCTCACTGTTTGCAAATGATAACAGAGCACATCAAGGTTTTGGGTGGGTTGGCGAATGGGCAAACTCTGGGCAAGTCAATACATCCTTGTCTCTCTCTAGCATGTGTAAAAAGATATATAACCAGAATGAAATCTGAATTATTTTTCCTACTTTGTCCAACAGAAATGAGTTCGGAAATAAGACGGCGACACAATGTAATCTCATCTGCCTCCAAACACTACATCATGCAGATAAGCAGAAGACAGACCTATACATCCTTGATCTGTTGATATGGCTGCTTCTAAATCTAAAAGGTTAATTTTTCCTATGTTTCTCAAAGCCAGCCAAACAGACTGTTTAAGAACTTTCTTTCTGTAGAAACTGGCAAGTAGCGACCGACAAACAATCAACTGTCAGAAGTAATAGTCAAAGACATACCACAAGTGTGCTCCATTCTTTGTTCTCTAGCTACATAAAGCAGCTAAGAAAGGAAAGGATACAAATACAATATTACAGCCAAAATGAAAAGAATGAAAGAAAGATAAGGAATAAATAAGAATAGATATACCTGAAAGCAGCTTTGTGCAGAATAGAGCCTACCAGCTGAATGATTGAGTCAAACAAAAAACCTTATACCACCAAAACTTTAACCATATTTCTCATTTATGGTTCTGTCACATTAGAAAGTTTTTCCTCGTCCAAGAAACAAATATGTAACGACTCTTGAAAACCCAATTGCATGAAACAAACAAATTTGTAAAATGTGGTAACTGGAAGTTAGAGCACATTCATTCACTGATGAAGCCAATACAGTGCACATCATGAAAAACCAACATATCTTTTAACAAATATATGCAGTTTTGTTGTACAAATAATGCATTCGCAGAATGATTGCATCTGTTCTCTAAGCATGACAGTTTGAATAAATAAATTACATAACCGTAACGAGAAAAATAAAAACAACTAACTCAGGGTTTGGCCTAATAAAAAAGAGGTCTAACCGTCAAAATTTCTCAAATAGAATTTTTCCTTGTAGCTGGACAGGGTTCATAACACGCATCCATGGGCCAAACATTTACTTCTTTAGGAAGCATAAATTTAGACCTTTGACTTCAGAAAGTTTTTGCCAAAAATCCGTAAACTCTCCATGGCACTTTGAATATGTTCTGAAATATTAGCATATAGACATCTTTGTGCTGCCTCATCCAGTCCATGAGCAGAAATGCAAGGCCATCCTACAGTAGGAAGTGATAAGCTGCGAGACATCGAAATAGCATTTTGCCTCATTTTAGGGAGGTCAAATTCTATAGGATTGCCAACAACTATGCTAATATTCTTGTTACATAATGGGAGAGGAGGCTTTCTGCCAAGGATAAAATTCTCAGGCATTACCTGTAAATGAAAAGAAAAGTAATACAAGTCAAACCACGCATATGCTATATAGAATCAAATTAGATCTGAAATGTTCACAAATAATATTCCTATAATTGTTCTTTTAAAAATGAACGCAGAGTTTGTTTGAACCTAAACATGTCCAAAATAACAAGTTATGCATACACATATATTGTATATATGTCATCAGTATTTACCCAAATAGACAGCAGTTGGAAGTCTATGGAAATTAGAATAAGTAAGCCGGAATAACTTTCCTCGCCAATATAAATAAAGGAAAATAACAGAGGAAGAAAAAAGGGTCACACAAGCACTTAAAGGCAATTGCTATGCAAGGAAGAAGCTAATGAGATTAAATCACTGAGCTGGGCCGCTGATATGAGATAACTTATATGTCCAGTTAACTTCCTACTTTTCCCAGATTACCTTCTGGTACAGAGACCCTATAACATATCCAATAAAGATAAATCTTTTTACTGCCAGATCAGTTAACAACTAGAAATTTACCTGCTATACCAATCAATAAGTTGAAAACTATCCATATCGAATTTGAAGATGATGATGCTTAATCCAATTCCAAGCCATAAACTAGATTAAGAAGTAAGAACCACTTTTCCCTCCCTCCAAGTCTAATAATTGTTGGTGCATTTATCAACAATTACATGATAGAAGCACCCTAGAAGAAACAGCAATATTAGGAAAATCACCTCTTGAAAACCATTGTGGACAATAGGCAAAACTATTGGGGTTACTGAGGAACGGACAATGAGACTGGCAGTTCCCCATTTTAATCTTCTTATAGGAGCATCATCCTGGAGGATTTTTCCTTCTGGAAATGTATGCAGCTGCATGATTGGATTAAATAATAAAAAATATATGTATCAGGATAAAAAGAAGTTTGGTATAAACATTAACGCAGTTGCTGAAATGTCATAGGACAAATCAAGATAGCTTTTAGAACTAGCCATTTGTTGACAGTGCATCTGATAAGAGCTTGCAAGTCTAGCGGTGATCAAAGCTAAGGAAAAATACAGAATAATAGCATTCCTAACTTGAACATGAATATTGCTAGCTAAAACTTTACATACATATCCCATCCCAAAATTTCCCCATGTAGACTTTGAATCAAGCCTACAAATTAATCTAGATGAAAAAAAGGCATACATTTGTACATAGAACAATCCGGTAGAGGCCCAGAACAAGTAACAGTAAGAAGAGTCTCCAAGAATGCGATCATAAAAAGAGTACATCCATTTTACATGGACTAAAATATAATAATGAGTATATACCCATCCTCCATCACTTAAACGCTCAAGAGCTTCATTCATGTGTTCTTGATAAATCCCACCTCCCCTTATTATTGGTATGCATTTACCTGCACAAAATCCACGAGAAATAAGTGAAACACAGTGTATTAAGAAGCATGACAATAATAATGTTGATAACAAGAAACATAGTCTCGCTTTCTGTACTGGTTCATTGAAATAAGCAGTTAATATATTGCACATGAGTACATGAAAGTTCTACCATCTCCAATGACACTGAAATTTCAGGAATCTGATGTCACCCTATAAAAGAAAAATAGGCTGGGGAAAAGAAATATTTACATTTCATAACATACCATTTTCTTTATGATATGGCTCATAAATATAAGTATATAACTGAATGCAGAAAAAAATGAATATCAACAGAACCAACTGTCAATCCTCGACCTACCTAAAAGCTCAAACCTATAGAGGGAGGTGCCAAGAGGCTGCTTATCAAGAAGTGAATGGATTCACATATTTTCGATGTGGGACTCTAACACCCCTCCTCACATGCAGGCCGGATTGAAAGAATCCACATTATGTATGAGCGTACATGTGGAACAGTAGATGGGTTGCTGGCCTATGGGAGTGCACGTTGAAGAAAGACAACCATACTCGGATACCATGTTTATAGGTGGAGAACCCAAGATACTTATCAAATGGTGAATGGATCTACATCTTCTCGATGAAGAACTCTGACAATTATTCAAAGGAAACTCTAAGGTAAGAGGTAGTTCCTCTCTTTTTAGGAGAAACAACTTGATAAATTCTTAAACATGTTCAGAGGCTTTCTTTCCAAATTCACTTTATCCCAAATTATGTTTCTCTTCATTTTTTATTACTTAAATTTGTTTACAACTTTCCGTTCTTCTTGTCAAGTTTTCTTTTCCTGAAGGGACCGACCAGTGATATTCCCATTGGTCTTGAGACCATATGTTCCCCAATGATTTATGCTCATCCAAACAGTTAATGTTCTGCACCTTGCATTCTGGGACAGGCAACTAGTCCAAAAGGGAGGCTAGCAAGTTATATACTTCATTAAAAGTTCAAGAAGCTTCTATATAAATAGACTATGAATATCGATCAAGCATTGCAATTCTTCATATTCAAGCCTAGGCCAGTGAATAACTGAATATGCATATAAAAGTTTGAGAATTCAGCTATGAAACTAAAAATGGGAAGGGGGAGTTTGATGCCACTTAAGGATCAACCAGAATGAACATACCAAGCCTGAATAGATAAGAAAACACTGAGTTTTTAAAGCATATGTCTTCTGCAGCTAGTACCCATCGAGCCAATTTCGCATCTGATGTGGGAAAACCCTTGAACCCCCACATAAGTGGGTCATCCAATCTGTTAGAATTGTTCCCAGAATGTATCAATAAGCATTTCTGAATTGTCGGAGTTAAGAGTTCGAGTAAGAACAATAACCATTATCGTATAGATTAATCATCAGCACTAAATTTTACAATTCAGATGATAACTGAGCAAGGTAAAGCTTAGAAACCATCTAATTGCTTCCTTGCTTTTTTTGGCGAATAGCCATTGACATTGTCCAGCATATGCTATTATGCTAAGCAAGCAACTGGGGCATACGACCTTTTTCCATGTAAAGCCAAATCCAAACCAGCTTATTGGAGTGCAACACATTGTATATAATGTTTGATAACTTTTCAACTTAAATTTGACTATAATAGAAATCAATTCATAACAGCAAAATAACAACCATCGAATGTGCTTCATAATGTAGTGATTCTTTAATTCATAGTCAATCTGGCCATTTTCCGCAACATGCTAATGTGTATGCAGAATGTAAGCAACAGGCCAGGGACATTCGCCAATTGCCCTCAAATCCAAACCAGCTAGTTTACTCGATGTAATATTTATAATTTTGGGGTGGCAATAGGATAATCCATTGACTTTAGACTCTTTCAAGGTTATGGCTATTATAAGTAATGGATTGGTCAACGACATGTACAACAGCAACAATGGGCAGAGGACCTTAGCACTTGAAAAGACATATCCAAACCAGCTAGTTTACTGAATGGATTGTAATTTATTTTCTGTTTGAATAGTAATACAGTATTAATTGATTCCATACTATTTCAACTTAAGATTTAAGCTACTGAAGCAAAGAATCCCTAAATCGCATACTCTACTATGAGCAAATTATAATCCTTTCAGAAATATACCAAGAGCAATGAATTAACAATCAATCGAATGAAATCAAAACCCTAAAACAGTTAAACCGTAGCAAATTGAGAGAGTAGAGGGAGAGATACATACGTGGACATGTGATTGCTGACGGTGATGAGAGGAACGCCGGGAGGACGAGAACGGACGAGGCGAGTGAGCGTGTCGGCATTGTGAACGGTGGTGGAGTTGAGGAGAGCTGTGACGGACTTGGCGAAAGCTCCGACCGCCGCGATCACCACCTTCCTGGGGAATCCACCCATGTAGCTCTCTCTCCCAGCCCACTCCATCATCCGTACCCCCCGCACGGTTCATGCTATCTCGGTGGAATGGCGGCTATGGACCACGGCGGCGGAGAGCTTAGAGTGGCGGCGCAAATCCGCCGCACAGAGAGCGCCGACTCTGAGCTCTCCCCTCTAGCGGTCAAAACCCAACCACTGTCTGAAATTACTATACTATCCTTGTGTGTGTGTGTTAAACAAGCCAGCTAATTGTAGGCAACCCTATACCTATAACCACATGATCAACTTGAATTAATACATTGTACATCTAATCAACTAGGTAGTATTAATCATTCGAAGGGAAACGAGATTTCTGTCCAATTAATCATCAACATCTCTTAATTGATTAGGACCCTGATGTAATGTAATCGCTTAATTATTTAATCTAAGTGTAAAGAGACACAAAACATTAAGTTTCATAAGGGTGTAAATTATTAAGAACAAACAATATTAATCATTCAAAAAAACTAGTATTCAATGCATAGAAAACAATATCTACTGTCCCTATATTATATGGAGTTAATTACCCATAACAAGAGAAGATGAACACATGAAGAAGAACAAAAGGTAATGTATTAAATTTATAAGAAGTTTGTGTAATGAACTGAGATTCAGTTCAATTACAAGAACACACAATTAACGAACTCTTT
>JAYMSU010001582.1:0-10129 GCA_036897765.1 Erodium chrysanthum
ACTGTGAAATCACAAATGGGGTTAAGTATTTCTGCCTATATGACCCTCCCAAATCCTACAATAGTGTGAACCTAGTGCACTTGCCTGTTCTTTTATCCTTGTTTTCATATGAATTTCCATTTTGTTGGAAATATCATCTGATCAAGTAAGTTGGTTGATCTACTGAAAGAAAGTTTTCTCTTACTAAAATGTTATTCTTTGTGCAGATTTTGTTGTCAGCCTTTGAATGTCCACATTGTGGAGAGAGGTATAAAATTCGAAAATATTTTGTGGTAGTGCAAAATTTATTGCTCACTGGTTTCTATTTATTATTCATTTGCTTTCCTTTCTTTGTTTCTTTAATTTCTTTTCTGTAGAAACAATGAAGTTCAGTTTGCCGGTGAGCTCCAACCTAGGGGTTGTTACTACAGTTTGAAGATCCCATCAGGTGACCAGAAGGTTGTGTCTGCAGGAGTGAATTTATCTATGAAACAACTTCTTCTACTATCTCTCAAATTTCCTGGCTTCCAAATTATACAAATAATGAAACCATCAAGGTATCTAAGCAACTAACAACTGTCTTGGGTGCAGATACTTAATCGTCAAGTAGTGAAGTCTGAGTCTGCAACTATCAAGGTATTTAAGCAGAATATTCTTGTTTGCTTGTTTCCTTCATCTTTCTTCGAGGAAAAAACATGTTATGTTTTATGTTTGCAGATTCCTGAAATAGATTTCGAGATTCCTCCAGAGTCTCAGCGTGGATCTCTATCAACGGTAATTACTCCAGGACCTACCATGTTTTTGCAATTTCTTTTCTAGTTGTTACTGGCTGCTTATGGTAACCACTATAATATGAATTGAGGTATACAAATAATTTAAAACGTGTGGATATATTGGTAAAGTGGGTGTTCGGAAGAAAAGGAGGGAAGAGATAGATACAAAGAATCCCTTCCACTTCTATTACTTTATGGACAGTTTAAATGTAAAAAAGGAAACTGTATAACCTATGTTCTCATTTTTACCCAATGAGAGAGAATATATTAAGACTTTGCTGAAGATACCCCTTTGTATTTCATACTCATAATCATAAATGCTAGTATCTCTTCATCTTGGATACAAACTAGTATTCGTGGATGTGGGCTTCTGAATGAAAGGGAAAAAAACCTTTATGAATTTTTTAAGAACGGCTACAAGTTTTGGGTGGTCAGTGGGATGGAATCTATTTGAAAACTGACAGTGACAGATACTTATTGAAAGGACACAAACTCTTGTGTGTGAATGTTCAAGTAATATGGTAATACAGGATTACGTTTCATGGGTAAAAAAGTGAATATTATTGAATGAAGTGGGGTTAGCAATAGGTGTTGGACTTAATAATGAGTAGGAACTCTTGGGTTTAATTTTTTACTAGGGTAGAAATCCAAGGATAGGCTTTTCAAGGATTGAACAGAATCTTTGTTTAATGGGGTAAGAGTTCATGGCTGGAAAGAAGGCCTTGTAACTTATTATTATTGTTTTTGTGATAAAGCATCTTAGGGGCTTGATAGTTAGATTGAAGTAAGGAGGAGAAGAATTTCAGGGGTGAAATAGGGTCTGTTAACAGGGCTCAAAATCAGAGAAGCAAAAGGAATTTATAAGTTCCATCCAAGGGAAATAAGTGTCATCAGTGAAGGCTGGATAGTTTATTTGAAGCCTTGTCAACAGCAATACTTACCCAGTAAAAGCATAAATCTTCATACGATTATATCAATAATTTATGTTGTTGTTACAGTTTAAACAGCTTGGATTGTAAGAGTTGGACCTCCTCTGGCTAATATAAACTACTATGTGCAGAACACAGTGAATTAATAGAAAAATGTAAATAAATGGATCCTATTTTACCATTTATGAATACCATTACATGCAACTTTGATCGTCAAGATATAATTTTTTTTGAATAAATGAGGAATTTCAGATTTTTCTATCGTCCTACTGCTTGAGCGCTATTTGTTTATAACTAGACTTTCTCTATTTTGCTCTGGTAACTATTATTCATGCTATGGTATTGGTCGATAACTGAGCTAGTTGGGCCAACATTTTCATCTTTGCCACTCTCCTCACCTTCCGTTTCTCTTTGCTACCTTATATTTTTATATTTGGTCCAGGTGGAAGGTATATTAATGCGTGCAGGTGATGAGCTGCAAGCCCTCCAAGATGAGCGCAAGGTGCTGTTAGTGCATTGTCTTTGAATGTCAAATGAGTTTTTCTTCACTTCATTTCTCATGTCATATCTTATGGACTGCAGAAAGTGGATCCCCAGACTGCTGAAGCAATAGATCAGTTTTTGTTGAAACTGAAAGCTTGTGCAGCAGGGAGTTCTCCTTTCACCTTTGTGCTGGATGACCCTGCTGGAAATAGCTTTGTTGAGAACCCGTAAGCATCGTTTCTCCCCTAAGCCTTTGTGTTCAGCGGGATATGTGTTCAGCTGATTGGTGGTTAAAATGGAAAGGTGTTTTGGTTAAATAAACAAGTCATACATATATTATTTTATTCTGATGTAATTTCTCAACCGATCTTTGGATGAACAGAGGCTTGGCCATTATTATTTCCTATCAATTAACCGGTTGCTTTGTTTCTAGTCTGAAGTAGTTTTTATTTTATGTGAATAGGCATGCACCATCTCCTGACCCATTGCTGACCATCAAGTTTTATGAGCGAACTCCAGAGCAACAGGCAATGCTTGGATACCAGGTTGATCCATCAACCATAAGAGAACCTTGTGATCAAGTGTCTATTAATGAAAGTAGGGATGCTCCTAATGAAACAAAAAGAGAACCACATGGATCTGTTGGAGCAGCAGCTGGCCACCGGGCAATTGCTCAGAGTAACAGTGCAGAAGTTGCTGAAGCTCTATTTCGGTACTCTGCACCTGAAGAGGTATGACAGTAATAAAATTATTATGTAAATTCGTCATGGTACTCACTAATCATAATCTGCATATTTTACCCTTGTTGCCATTCTTTTTTATTAGGTGATGACTTTCCCAGCAACATGTGGAGCTTGTGCTGCCAGGTGTGAGACTCGAATGTTCGTCACTAGTATCCTTTGTTCATTTGTAATACCAGTGATGTGTTTTTTTTTATTTGCAATATGATGATTTTGGTTTTTATTTTTCCAACTTTGCAACCACTGAAAGATGATTTAATCTCTAGTTCCTGTTAAATTTATCTTCTATGAATGGATGAATTTGCCAGATAAAATGCGAGCTGGATCTTTTTTTCTGAACCATTCCAAGCAAAAATGTGATAGGAATAACCGGATAGGTGGTGTACCCCTAGTGCCTTGCTGTATGGAAATGGAACTATGACATATTTTGGCGTAACTCATATCTACATTTTGGGACAGTTTACTGTCATCCTGCTTCTTAACCTTTTTTGGAATGTTAAATTAAGTGATAATTTTCCAGTTCTCTTAGATTATTTCATGTGCATAAGAAATCATTCAATTGGTCTTTGTACTTGCTCTGTGTACTTCGAATCATCTGCATTTGTCTAAAGCTGAATACGATTTAGCTTTGAATTTTGTTGAGCTTAATACATAGATATTCCATACTTTCAAGAAGTAATTGTCATGGCGACCTCTTGTGATGCTTGTGGTTAACACAATTCTGAGGTTTGTTGCTATTTTCTTATGCTCTCTTCTCTCCAAATTGGTGTCATGATATTCATTGTGTTTATCAATGCAGTTGAAGCCTGGAGGGCGAATTCCAGAGAAAGGGAAGAAAATTACTTTGCATGTGAAAAATATTAAAGATTTAAGCCGCGATGTAATAAAGGTTCGTTATCTCATTTCTATTTCAATTATTTATTTATGTTGGCAACGTGAATTTCCATAGTCATGTTTTTATTGCTTATAATTTCTCTATGCATTGATATTGGTTTATTTTCTATGGGATAGTAATTCTAATCTGTACAAAGATAACTTTCAAATTCAAAGGTTGGGAGTTTTCTTTTAAGTGTTAGTGGTTAGGACGACCTACAGTGTAAAAGGATATCCAAAAACTAGGTGGTTATTCAAGTGGGTGCAAGGATGTTATTAAGAATAAACCTGTACTCAATACTGCCACAAAGGATATGCATATGTTTTACTTTTGTCCAAAGCCAGTGTTCAGGCTGAATTAATTTATTTTGCATTTGTCAGTGTTTCTTGGTAATTTGTTTTGAGCTGAATTGATATGATTTACTGGGTGCTGCCACAGCCCCTTTGGGGAGGAACCCTTCAAATACACTGTGGCAGTGGCAAGAGTAATAATAAGACAGTAAACCAGCAACAACCTACCATAATCCACACACCGCCACATGCTACACTTGACAGGATGATTCAACTTTCTTTGACGACTTCCAATAGTAAATGAGAAAAACATTGTCTCTGGTGCTAAAGTATTTCAATTCAAATATGCAGCAGACAACTATTATGTCCTATTTTTTACTGGGTCTGTCGGGCCTTTATTTTTCTCCATTTTGGTGAATTTGGAAGCACTCATTAGACTGGATAGCATCATAGGTTCATTCGATGTCAAGGTATAGTGTTTGTTCTGCTAAAACAAATTGGTTCCAGAAGATGCATAAATGCGGTATGTACCTTATAAAACATAACTTCTGGTGGTTTTCTGTTACTAGTATTGTTACTGATTTTGTTGTGCCTTTACTTTTCCTCCAATTTCCATTTTGGCATATTCAAAGTCCTCTTTGACTGATTAATAACAAAAGTTTATCCAAGGTTAAGGTATAGCATTTATACTGCTGAAAGTAACTAGGTTTTGCTGCTGTTAGCGTTTTTGCATTTAGTAGCTGTTTTTAATCAACTAAGCGTTGTATGATTGTTTGGTCCTGTGTTTCACTTAAAGATATCATGCAATCAATTTATCAATCAATCAATTTTGAGATTGGCAAATCGAAGTTGTGCTTCATGTTTATAGCTCTCTATCCGATGTCTGATCACAAAACCTTGTGTATATCAGTCAGATACTGCTGGTGTTAAAATCCCAGAGGTTGAACTGGAGCTTACTAGTGGCACTCTGGGCGGAGTTGTTACTACTATTGAAGGTTTAATAACAAAAATAAGTGAAAGTAAGTATGAATGTTTGCCTTCTTTTAGCTACATGCTGTTTTTAGTTCTGATACGTCATTTGCCATTTTATTTCCAAATTGTTAAAAAAAAACTTGAAACCTATCAAAATTTGGCCAAGATTTGGGTTTGTGACATAAAGATAGGCAATGAGAAATAATAGGAGTTGCGCTATTTCTGGAAAGTCACCAAAGCTTGGCCAAGTGGTTAAGTGCTTGAAACTTTGGCCTGGTGGCCAGGGTTCAAGACCCAGTGGCAGTATAAAATGCACCCTCCAAAGAAAAAGAGTAGTGCTCCTTCAATTGCCATGTAAATGGAAGAAAGTTATTGGGAAAGTGAACTTCATGAATGAATGTGCTATTGGGTCATCATTTTGTTCCTCTCTCTCAAATTAGATAATCTGAAATTTTGCTTTTTCTATGTGGCTTATTGTCCTTGTAACTTCAAGGTCAGTCTCTTCAAGTGGGTTCTCTTACAGGTTGTAAGACAATGGTTTATTGGATTCTGCTACTTGCTATGTTGATGCAATAGCTGTATCTTCTCTAACATATATACAAGGCTTGAGACATAATTTTTCTTTTGCAGGCCTTGAGAGAGTTCATGGATTTACTTTTGGAGATAGCCTTGAGGAATCTAAGAAAAACAAGTGGATAAACTTCATGGACAAATTGAACAAGGTAACATTGAGGAGCTTATGAACTTTTGGGATAAATAGCATATCATGTACTCTTTATGATGTTGAGTGTGTTCTGCCAAAGCAGGGGCATCACTTGGTGATTTGTTTTTTTAAGTTTCAACCAAAATCATCTCCTTCCATTTTCTTACGGTTTAGAAAATTGTCTTTGCATAGTAAGTTACTTAGTATTTCTTTTATTGTGAAGGGTAGAACCATTGATGAACTTGATTTAATGGATGCGTTTGAAGTCTTGTCTTGTGTAAATTATGTTTCGATGGTAACTGCAAATTGTCTCTTTAACTATCATGTGCGTGGCTCCTGAAGAATTTAAAATTATAATGGGGCTGTGAATCAGCTCTCATGTGGGATCAAGTAATTAGTTTGAGAAACAAAATGGTGGGATCCTCGTGCATTTAGGCACCCGTTTTGGTAGTTATGGTTTTAGTTAAGCTGTTTTGCATCTTATGAGTTTAGAAGAGCCCTGGTGGGATCAAGTAATTCTAGATGAGCTGGCAAATTCTTTCATTGCATCAGCAACTGATGATCTGGCAGATGACCATCAATTAACCTGTAAGTTTCTACCATAGTCAGACTCTCGCTATAGATATTATGTGGCGTTGGATAAATTTTATCAAAGGAGTCACTTTTGTGTTAGTTGATAGATGACCGGGCAGAAAAGCCCTTTTCTTTCCTAACATAACTGATCTCCCAAATAATAATTTGTTGAATAGATCTTAACTTTATGCTCAAAAGGAGCAGTATTATATAGGTATGTGGCAATGTGGTTGCATTTTTGTATGTACTAACTCTTTCTATGAACATTATGGTGAATGGATTGTGTCCAGTTGAGGAATACGAGAGGTCCTGGGAACAGAATGAAGAATTGGGTCTGAATGACATGGATACATCTGTATGACTCGGTGGACTTAAATGGAAAGAAGAGCGAGGAATAGTTTAATGTTTACGGAACACACCATTGCCATGCGAACAGAAACTTGTACTTGATGTTTGCTATTGACACAGTACAAGTTAGTATATGGTGTTGTTATTACATCTTCGGTGTTAATATTATAGCCATTTCAGCTCTGCAATATAGCAGCATGTTGTAAGCGAACATGTTAAGGCAGTCTGAATCCCAGTCCCATCCATGACGTTCTTCAGTTTGTGGCAATTGTTCAGCTTCTCGCTGTTTCATGTGAAAAATTGAACCTTATTCAGTAATTTAGGACTGTTCAAATTTCTGCCGGCACCAGTGAACTGACACTGGCCTGCTTCGTAAGTGCGATACTGCCATGTCCCCTCTTCTCGATGGCAACTAAGGACATTACGAATGGATCAGACAATTACCATAGACTCGTCGACATTAATTAATTCACATTCATGGTGGTCAGCTTGTTGTGCCCCATGACTCTGCCCTTCATGTAAGGTCTGGAGTGGCAACTGGAAAGGTGGTCACAACATTCACTCCCAGCAACTTGCTGACTGAGACAAACCAGAGGTATCAATATCAACTTCCTCGCCTTTTACTATTTATTAACATGCTGTACAAAAACAAGTTATTGAGTTGTTCTTCACCATATCAAAGATTACCTGAGGGCTGAGTCCCTTGGTTGCTTTTATTCCTTGATTTCATCTTATCTGAAACAGCTTTTCAATTTACTATAAACAACTCAGTAACTTGTTTTACAAGATTGGCACTCTTATAAAATATAAAAAAGAATTGCCTCAACTGAAATTCAAGAGTGACTTTTCTTTGGTTAAAGTCACACACAATATATTCATTTCATGGTTATCTATGACTAAAGAGAAAGCAGAAAAGGCGGGGAATCTGCAGTCCTTGAACATATATGTATCCATCTTCACACAATACTTGGAACCAGGCAGAAAAAATGGAGTGTGAGCAGAGGGTCAGTCTCTACTCCAACCCTCACTGGAAGTCTGTAAGTCAACTTCACAATTTGATTTGAGGAATTGGGTCACTCTCAAACAGGTTTCTTGATGCTTCATTCCTTTTCTTTTACAGGATGGTTCTTGCACATATGAACCATATGTTCAAGGATCATTTAGAGTCCCTGTCAAGGCACTGAACATCACATGGGGCAACGATGTCAGATATTGGCAACCTGTTAAGTTCACAGAGGAAGAGTCCCAGTAAGAAATGATCAAATGTGCAGGTTTGGTAGTGGTATTGTGCATTCATTCCTTTTGGTGTTTTCAGGTCAACTGGGTTCAGAGAAGGGCTGCAGCTCCTCCAAGTGAACTGGATTGAGGTCACAGGGAAGGTTCCTACCCATGTATTATTTCAGGCGACAAGGTACGAAATATACTACATCATCAAGTTCAATGTTGATGCATTTGGGTGGCATTCAGCTCCTGTGAAGTTGAAGGTGAGGCTCAATGGAGAAGAATTGCCAGAGAGAAGCATAATACTGGAGCCTTACAGGAAAAGGCATGGCATGTGGTTCGAGATTCATGGCGGCGAGTTCAAGATTTTGAGTGACAGTGTGGGAAGCATTGAGTTTGGGATGCTTGAGACTGAGAGTAAATGGTGGAAAGGTGGCATGGTTCTTGCAGGTGTCAAGTTGAAGCAAACCCCAGATGATGCAGTTCTTTGATATGTGTATGTGCAAAAGATTAAAGATGTATGCTATTGATATAACACAAACTCTTGCTATTACACAGATGCAGGACTCATGTGGCAAAGCTATCTGTAGCAGTCAACTTTAGCTTTTTCCAGTTCTGAAATGTTCTGATTTAACAAAGAAAATACAACATGCTCTCTTCACACAGCATCCACTTTTTTTTTTCTCTTTCCCACCATTACCATTTTTGCCATAAAAAGGAGACATACAAGCAAGTTACATAACAAAAGCACAAGTGAAATTTCCAGCTACATTTCTTCATAATTGCACTGAATAGAATCTCATTTTACATCATAATATCCATTGATGAGCTACAATATCCACACAATGTTCCTTCACCTTCCCTGCTACGTATTAGTAATAGATCTCGATTTGATAATCAATTCCTAAACCAACTCTTAACACTAACCTACCTGTTGCAATCTGATCTAGCAAACAGAACAACCTCACATGGAAATCGAAATGCAGACATAAACCCAGAACAGTTCTCCAAAATTGAGCTCATTTCCAACAAGATCGAACCCCAATTCTACTCACACAAACATGAAAAAGCACATCAATTCACAGACCCATATCCAGAATCGTAAATCCGGTAATGGGAAAATCAGATAAAAGAGAACGAAGATCGGGACGAACCAAATGATCGAGCGATCTGAAGCTGACGAGGTCGTGGTGGGGATGGGGCTTGATGAGGAGCTCGTCGGAGCGCTCCAATCGGACGGAGGCCCAGAAATTGCTGAGGCTGAAGGAGATGGTACGGCCGTAGTAGACATCGCTAGGGTTCCCCAAAAGCCCGACCCTCGCATGCGACTTGTGCTCTATCGCCATAGCTCAAGAGCTCAGTTCCGGTGTCACTGTTACCGAACCTGCACTCGTATATACAAATCTAATCCTGGTGGGTCCCATTTCGACACGTCATCGGATTAGAACCAACTTTGATTAGTGACCGTTTTTAATCATGATTAAATTGGCAAATTCTCTTAGTTCGGAAAAGAATTGTATACATTAACTTTAGATATTTAGTAGTATCATTATTTTGTTTTAAAAAAGATATATTAATGTCGTTAGGTGCATCACACCATGGAATAAGCGTCTAACGACGAAGGTTCGAAGAAGAGAAGAAAGAGGTCGAGAGGAAGCTATCAGATCTGCGACCTTCCCGTCAAGCTACTTAATAATTGCGGTTTTTGGCCACCAATTTCAGATCTGAAGTTTCGGCCACCATATACCTACAACGCGTCCTTCCTGATTTAATCAGAGTTAGGGTTTCGTACGCTGTGTGTGCGTTTTTATGCCTCCAACATCGTGGTTTCTCTACGCCGTCGAGTAGGGTTGTGTTTTAGGTTTCATTTTGCTTTGTGTTTCGTTATGCATTTAGAGCGACCGTTTGGTTAAACCAAATGTTTGGTTGGACCCTTTAGATCACGTTTGGAAGCAGGGTGACTACAGAATCCAGGCTGACCTAGTGTTGCCTCTCCTGAACTGAAGGGTCTAGTAAGATGATTTAAACAAGAGTGGTTGAGGGTTACAAAGACTTTGTGCATACCTCGGATCCTAGTGATGTTTAAATACTGCTCCCCTAGGGTCTCGCGATCACGACCCGTCATCTCAGAAGATACTTCATATCTTTTATCCCTTTACGGGTGACACGTGTTTGTCGTGTAGAGGATGACCACCCACATTCTGAGACCTAATAAGACCGGATGAATGTAGCCGTCTATTCTAA
>JAYMSU010001583.1:0-10128 GCA_036897765.1 Erodium chrysanthum
ACTTGCCAACAACACACAAATACCGTAGGGACATGGCATCTTTTGATGGCACAATCGAGAGGAGGAAGATTACACCCTCACTTTCTGGTGCGCAGGTGTACGAGAAGATTATGTCCCACATCGATGATTATCATGTGTGCTCGTTGCACCCCAGAGTAGGGGCAAAGAGGTCGGCCGGTGACTTGAAATTTTGTTGGACACACGAGTCTATATTCTGGGAGCTAGAATATTGGATTGACTTGAAGGTTAGGCATTCCTTGGATGTCATGTACATCTAGAAGAATGTATGTGACAATATATTAGGGACACTGCTCAACATCCCTGAAAAGACAAAGGACGACGTCAAGGCAAGACAAATGTGGGAGGAACAGGGAGTGAAGCAACATCTGTGGATGCAAGCCGGGAGGGAGGAGGCATGCTATGCCACATGCCAACTACGTTGTCAGGCCAGACCAACGGAAAGAGCTGCTCGACAACATTGCAGCGATTCGGTATCCATCAGGGTATGCAGGGTCATTCAACTCACATAGTTTAACAACACGAAGATTGTGTTGTTCAAGTGCAAATGGTATGATTCACATGGAGTAAGGATAGATCGTGGGCTTATATCTGTGAACACCGAAACAGATAAGCATCCTATTGTGTCGTTGAAAGACTTACTTTTGTAACATGTGTCAGAAGACTAATGGGTTTGAAACACTGCACATTTAGAAATCAGGGTGATGAAGGAAAGTTCTAACATTTTCCAACTCTTCCAAGCCGGTGAAAATCCTCCACAAATTTCATAAAATCTATCCTTATGATAGTCTACCACTTTTGGAAGAAAATCATAGTGAAGCCATCAGGTCCTTACGCTTTGCGGCCGACCTGTCTTAAATGTAAAGCAAATCCAGACATCTACAAGTACAAGTATAAATAATCTATGTATTCAACTTCTGTGATTTAGTTGGACAAATCACAAATTCAAATTAATCATGAAATGAAAACATTGTTAATCTGGCATGCAAAGGGATGTATGACACAACAGAAACGAATCATAGAGCCACACAAACATGAAGAAACATGTGTATGATCGATCGATCATATAGCTCTAGGAGGTTTCTCTAACAATGCTGAAAGATAGACTTCATCTTTTGATTTAGGAGAAAGTGCCCACTTGTGCTTCTTGTACCTGAACTGCAGAAACATGTACATGTAGTCATCGAGGTCCTTCCTGGTGCAAAAGAACTTGTCGATCCACAGCAATCCCCCGGGTCTCAGAACCCGATCCCAATCAAACAGTATAAAGTCCATCAGCTGCAGGTCAAGCCATCCATCCATAAACCCGGTTGTGTGAATCAGATCCATAGTGTTATCAAAAAACGGGAGGCGCTGGTTCAAAGTCACATATAGAGGAACCAGACCTCTAAGCGCAATCATCTCATTGAAGGGAGCCCCAAGGTTGAGAGCAGTTGACACAATTGTCACATTCTGCTCTCTCATTCTTGCAGCAAAAGTCCCTGTTCCCACCCCAAAATCAAGACCAATCCTTATCTCCCCAGGTTTTGCTGCCAAAACATCAGCAATCAAGAAATCAGTAGGAATGGAGTTATTAGTAACCCACTTAAGCTTTTCTTTCTCCATCTCAAACCAGCCTGTACATTTAGAGTAGCCTCGCTTCGGGTTCTTGCTAGACAAGCACTCAAAGTTCCTGCACAGATAATTGTTCCATCTCACATTCCCATTGTCTGGTATTTTCCATAGAGACTCGTTGATCGCGTATGGCTTCTTGTAGAGCTTGGAGGCTCGAGTCAAGCATCTCCTCCGAGGCAAGGGATCACATCCGCTGATCATGAGCTTTTGTGCCATGTTCCAATCATCTTTGCAGTAAGAGCCAATGTCATAATCCATGTACTCTTCCAACTCCTTTTTGTACAACACACAAGCATGCCCGATTGTGTTGTGCACTCTCTCAGCTCCATATATGTTAACTTTTCCAATCCTATTCTCTTTTGGGGTTATGTACTTCCGGATCTCCTCAATCACGAAAGTGTTGATCAATGGCTCCTCCTTCATCGTGGAGTTTCTGATCCCTTCAGCCTTGGGAAGTCGGATCTGCCTGAGAGAGATATGTGAGCTGTAAAGAGGCTGGATCACCTCTTCCTCCAAAAACTTCTGGTACTCCAATCTTGTCATGTTAGTTTTATCCAAAACCAATTTGTTCTTCTCCATTTGTTGTACTTTTGATTCAAGCTTTTCCTGCAAGCTCTCCATCCTCTGGAGCACTTCCTCAACGCGATCAGACAAGGCTTGTAAGTCAAACCCGTCATACGCATCCTTGGCACCGTAAAAATGGGTGCAAATGTCTTCGTTGTGCAAGAAAAACCCGGCAGAATAGAACCTCAACAGACTCGAGACACTGACGAGTATGACAAGCCCTCCCAGCACAACTTGAAGCCAACCCATAATCCTTGCTAATCTGCATTTTGGGAAGCATAACCTTAACCTCCCCATCCTTATTCTATTGCACTGAATGGAATTGTTCTTCACCAATCTCTGCTCAGAGTTTTGACCTGAAGAAAGTTCAGTTACAAGATATTATCAAAAAAGTTACACACCACAAAAGCTCAAGGTGTGTTATATTGTTTGGTGCTGAGTAAATTTCAATTTGGAGAACAAAATACCTAAACCATATATAGTGCTATACAGAAACTATCCTGGTTCTGTGATTTCTAGGTATTCATTGCAAGACCTAAAGGATGAATCTTTATGTATTCAACATTTGGTGTGATTTTGAATATATTGAGAACCCAATGTAACAATTTAAGCAAAATGTCAAAAACCAAGAAGCAGAACAAAAATCTGAAAAATACCCACTAAAGAAGACAGACAAGAAGCCCCAGAAAAGCCAAAAAGACACAAAATTTTCCACAAGTTTTCTCAGTAACCAAACAGAACCCAACACAAAACATTGCAGACCAAAACAAAGCATGAACTAATCAAGCAAACAGTAAGAGAGTCGAATTTGAAACGTACCAATGTCGAAACATCATCACCATACACCGAAAAATCAACACAACATTAGCCATTTCGATCCAAGATATAAATAAAATCTCCTCTCTCTCTCTCTAAAAGCTCACAAGACACTTCATCAAACCTTTCTATTAATGAAAAGTGAAAAACTTGAGAATCACTCAAAAACCTAGCTGTGATACCCTAGACTTGAGCTGCCAGACCTTAAACCTCAAGCTTCATTACAAAAATGGATAATTAAATTTCCACTAAATGAATACAGGGTTGCTTCAGCTCTGTGAAAGATACAGTAATAAAATGATGTTGCTGGTTTGAGTGATGATAGGGTTATCGATCGAGAAGAGGCACGAATCTCGTGAATAGCACCTTGAAGTTGATGAAAATTAGATCAAAGATTGATTATTTTAAGGCGTGAAGCATTGACTGGGAGTGTGAGGAAGGTTCGCTTCACGATGAAATTGCAGATGCCTCAGCTCGAATTGCGGCGACTCTCAGATACTTTCGACCGTTAAAGGCGATGATGAACTACGTGAGCTTTTTGTTCTGTTCCTAACGTAAATGTTACTTACACTTATTGTTGAGAAGATTATATTTAAGGGATAATAACTTTCGGTATGCAACCCCTGGTATGCTGAATGTTCATTTTCCCGCCGTTTTGTGAAACATCAAAAACTATCTGCGCGATTATTTTTCGTGTCAAGAATTATCTTTCGTAGTAAGTTTTTGAAATTTTTTTGTGGATAGTTTTTGAAAATTGCAAAAAATTGCGTAGATAATTTTTGGAAAAAAAGATGACGTTTGACACGAAAACACAACCGCACAATTAGTTTTTAATGTTTTACAAAACCTTAACGGAAAAATGAACATTTCCTATAAGTAGGAGTGTACGAGTATTTTTCCCTGTATTTAACTAGACTCAACAATACACACCAATATTCTTCCATGTTTTTCTTTCAAGTTATCCTAAGTTATGAACATTTTTATGGAGCTCAACTTTGTCGGTGTTCATGTAAATGGACTATATTGCTCTCTATTAGCTTTTATAATTTCAAATACAAGTCATTGTACGGTGTTCAAAGGTGGATTTACAGTAAGGACAGTTGCTTCCATGGCTGAGAAAATTTCATAAAATCTTGGAGTCCTTAATTATTTTTGATTTGATACGTTACGGGTTTAAATCAGAGTTTAAATTTTGTGCATGTTTGAGTTTTTATAACACCAAAACACTCTTTTTCAGCTACGAACTCTTACCATACTTTCCCACAAACTCAATTTATACACAAAATTGAGGATGAAAAAAATGGTATAAATAAATGATCAAAAGAAAATCTTTCGGGAAAAAAATATAATAAGAAATAATTTTGAATGAAGTTGACTTTTTTTTGTATAACAAATTCTATCATTATTGTCGATACGGAAAATAGTGTGATTATTTTGATTTTATTTCTCTTGCCTATTGTTTTCAGATATATTCTTCGTTTAAGGACATATGATAAGTGCATCTTTTTATAGGGTAACCCCGTCCTTTCGTCCGAGGTTTAATTTTTTTTCATAATAGTACCCTCGTTGACTTCAACTTTATTAATGACTCAACTTTTTTCGTCAAAGTGCAAATTGTGAATACTATTTGTTGATGCAAAATAAATTAATTAGAAAATTGAAAAACATGCTCGATAAGGCATATCATTATCACAAGTGTTTCTTCATAGGAACATCCACAAATCTGATCAATCTAAAGATAATAATTACATAAGATCGATAAAATCATGCAAAGGAAAACTGCAATAAAGAAGATGAAATGAAATTATGTCTGAGGTAGTAAATAATTGTCGTATGATCTAACGTAAATAGTATGCTCTGATACTATATATTCAATTATCCATGCCAAATACATAATAGAACTTCCTATTTACAGGGAGACGTGAAATACTAATCTATATATATAAAAGCAAAACAGGTGAAACTGTTTGATAACACGTGGCGTATTTTTCTATGAGCATTTAAGTGTTGGAGATAAATCTGACGTGGCATTGTCTTCCCTTTCTATTGACCTAAAATGAGAAGCGGGAGAGGAAGGGTTTGCAGATTTCCGTTTCCCTTCTACTTCATCTCTTCGGATTTCTGTTTTGCGTAACGTCTGAAAAACCTTTGGCCTTCGATGTCAATACTGGTGTTCATCGTATAAGATGGCTTTATTGCCGACTGAGCTGTGAAACCACATCATATTGTTTCTTCCAAAAAGCTCTCTTCTCGGTCCCTTGTGCGTTCGTGTCCAGATTTGCCAAAAACAATCCCGTTGAAACATGTCCTCGATTCATCCTACTATGTTATCAATTATGTTACTGCATCTGCCCTTTTCTTCCTGGTTCGTTTGGAATTTGGTTCGTCGGTGCAAACCCTTTGCATCTTGTGTTTTGCTTATTGGTACGCGATTCATCTTTATGTGGGTAGGCTTTGGAAGTTGTTAATTTTAGCTTTTATTGTTCCTCAGTGTTAGTTTTTGGATTCTATAATGGATTCGTCACTCTCTGGAAATTGACATTAACCTTATGTTTGTTGTTTCTCAGATCCTTGAAGAAGAAAAGAACATTGGTCCACAAGACCACTTTATTCACGTTATCAAAAGAGGCCGTGCAGAATCAAATGGTACAAGTGTCTGAAAATCTATTCAATAATGTTGATTTTTTTTGGCTATTTGTTAAGACGGGTATAGTTTTTAAGGCATACTTTGGGAATTATTTCTTCTTTCTTCCTCATATTTTGTCCTACTTTTAACAGTAAGTGAAAATTTAGGGTCTCTTTTTTCTTGGCCATTAGTGAAGGTGAAACTTTATATGGGGTCAAGTCTCCTATACAGAAGAAATTGCAAGTTCCGGATGAGGAGTTCTCATGCCCAGAGTACTTGCAAGATTGTGCAACCATTTTCAAGTGTGTATTTGTGCTTTTACAACTATATTTTTGTGTGCTAAACATCATATCTAGACCGTTCCATAAGTTGATTCGAGTCATCTGTTAATGGTTTAATTTGTTGTGCCATGATTGTTCTTAATTGTTTTTTGTATCTGCTATTCTCAAATTTAATTTTTATGATGCTTGGTTTTCTGTATGTGTTTGTGTTCAATTTCTCATTTTGTAGTTTGGATTTGCTTATAGATTGATGCTTTTTGATTGTTTAGTAGTCAGAACGACCGGCCATGTGGTCATTATTTGTTTTGTTACATAAAAACGCTTGGTTTGCTTTTTCTTTGACTTATTTATAACACCCTCACTGCAAATCCCAGAGAACCCACGATACCCTTCATCGCCTTCCGCCGATCACTGACTCGCATATCAGTTCTGCAGTGCTGCCAATTTTCCCATTCTGCTTTTTTGTAAGTTCCATTCATGCCTTTTGAGTTACTTTGCTTAAAGGCATCATATTTCGTTCTGGATCTATCATGTGAAATCTATGGTGTGGTTTCATGGATTCTCAGGGATTTCATGCACAAGAGTCATGCCACTGGTGGTAAGAAGACATGGAGGATGAAGAGGAAGTCCCTAACCTTTCGCTATTCCGTGAAATGTTTGTATTTGATTTATTTTAATCCAATTTAAATCTGAATTTAGATTTTTTTAAATTGTATTTTTAATTTTGATCATGATAAAGATTTCTCTGATTCTTGCTTCTGTTTTTGAAACTCATAAAACTCTGGATTGTGTGGAATTCATAGTGCTTGAATAAATTTAGTTCTGATTGTTTGTTGAACCTTTGACTCTTGCAGGAAATTAGGCATTGCTGAATAGTGGGATAAATCATTTGACTGATAGAGCTATTTGGTTGGCAATCTGCTCTACCTGACTTGTCAGTTGTTCCATTTCACCATGGTTGCTGCTATTGCTGCCTCATCTTTCTTGCTACCTAATTATTGTATACTTATTTTTGTTGGTTAGGAGTATACTTATTTTATCGACCGGTAGATTTCTGCATAGTTTCTTGCTTAAATGTGTAGATTGAAATATTAAGATATTTGGAGATTTCTATAAAGACAAAAGTGTTGGTCTTACTCTTATCTCAAGATGATTTTTTGCTCTATAATATTTAAATTATATAAGTTTATGTTGCAATTCAAGTTGTTAAGATTATGAATCACCAAAAAAAAATAGTGTATGGATTTACTTAGACATACTACTTAGTATAACACGACTTCATGATGGATGCTTGCAGGCTCTTCTTTCATAAGCTAATGGAAGACTTGATTTTTTTGTTTTGTTTTGTTTTGTTTTGCAAATAGCTGACAACAAAGGCATGCATCCTTTGTCTATATTTTGTCTTACTTATGGTTTTAGTTTTGTTCCTCCTTCCTCCATTAGAGATGCTCTTAAAGAGCATGATCAACTTAAAGAAACACTTTAATAAAGTGGAAAATCAAGTCAGCAAGAGCGCGGATTAATAGCAAGAAAGTAAAAGTCAGTTGTGACCGGTAGTTAATTATGTTCAAGAGTCTGCATATAACACAATTACAATAAATTACAGATTAACAATTCCTAGAAACGGTAGATACGATTTTTAGTGATTGTTTGGTATATTGTTGGTGGTTGGTTTTTGGTTATTTCAATTGGTTTATACTCATTTCATGACTAATTGTTTGTTACCCGAAATGATATATCACTTAAACATTAGTAGTTGTTACGGGTAGCACCGCGCAACGCGCGGTGCACTGCACTAGTATAATTTAAGAAGAAATTGAATGCACCGATTTGAACCCAAAAATTCTTTAAGACACCGATCTTCTCGAGCTTGAAACCTAAAGACACTTTTTTGTTATTTTGCTTGCATTAAAACAAAAAAAGACACCAAAGAAAAGCATATTTCCTGATATTTTGAATTGAAGTAGGTAGGGGAGGGAGAAGAGATATATTCAAGGTTCACTTCCTTACATTTTGAACTTGGTTTCTTTTGCTGGTGCTATTTCCCTGTTAAGTTCAAAATAAGTGCATAATTCCTCTTAAAAATCATAAAAACACGTACATGCTTTGCTTGGGGATAAAATAGTCTGCATCCTCAAGCCAACTCTATCAGAGAAAAACATATCCAACAGAGATCAAAATCCCTGAAAATGCGGTGGAAAGCAGTGTGGCACGCCATGGAACTCCACCCACATCCTTCCTCCAAACCATCCCTTCAAATATAGGGTAACTCATAACCACGACATAAAACGAGAGCAGAATTTGTAAGACCAGCTTGTCCTCACCCCCACCCTTGAGTATCGCTCTACCAACTCCACCGGCAAAACCAACCAAGTTCAAGACCACTAGGGTGAGCATTGGAGCAAGCAACATGTTCGATGTCCTGAAATCAAACTTACCCATTTGGTATAGCTCAACTTGTCCCTCGTCGGCTGCTTTGTTGGTGGGCAAGAAGCTCGCTTCCCTCATGCCAATCATCATCATAGTCGCATCCAAGCATCCGTATAGGTAACATGTAACTGACTTCATCATCCACACTCTCCCTTCGTTTATCCATGCCTTCACTGATTCTCCACAATACAGCACCTCGTATAAATGTTTTAACACGGACGACACAAAGATGAGGACGGACATCATGAAATATGGACTTGAGACCTGTCCACATAAGGTACATCATCCATGTCAGATATGCAATATCCTAAGCAATGCAAACCTCATTTATGTGTTACCGTGCGAAAAAGCAGGAAATCTTAATCTAACCCTCTGAAATTCAAACCATTAAACCTTAAGGAGATGAGAGAGCTCTCAGACCATGATCAGGTCAACCCTAATAGGCAGATGCTAGTTAATATCGATTACCTCAGGGTATAAGGCAATATCATTGAGTAGACAGAGTTGGGGAATGGTGCCAAGGCACAATACGGGCAAGAAATAGGAGTTGAGAGCCAATTCTGCATAGCACATGCTCTCGAGAATCCCCATTCGTGATGCTCCGTATACGAGTGGACAGAATCTTGATATTCCAACATCCACCAGACCGGAGCTCCATCTTGTTCCTTGGATCAATAGATCGTTCAGATTTGTAGCTCTGCTGCCCAAAAACTGAGGCCTTGGGGGATCCAGAAACACTGAGATCCATCCTTTGCAGTGTAGGGTGAAGCCAGTGAAGTAATATTCCACCACAGTAAAATACATAAACCCCACCTGATCATACAACAAATAAGCAAGTGCTTAAAGATTTGCATGACTTCATTACAAACAGATGAAAATTTACCTCTTGGCCCCATTGAGTGTTGATTTCATAGTCATAGGAGGCCACTTGTTTTGTTTGCTGCTGCATTGTATCCTTGTCCACAAAATTAGGCATGTAGTTCTGTTCAAGGGAATTGATGAACTCGTTGGATTGGCCAAAGGACGGCCGGAGCTCCATGAGGTCATCATCTAAGCATCAAGATAATGAGTTTTTTTTCACTCCAATTCAGATACCTTCACAAATCATATAACACCAACTTGGCAACATACCTTTTGTATCAACAGAACCTACATATAGTGACCGCCTCTTGATATACAATCCTGTACCAGAAATGCATGGCCCTTCGAGTCCATCATATCCCCACCATTGTGTCTGAGATACATTATGTGTACAGTTGAAGAAAAACATATAATGGTACGAGGAAAAAAATGGAACACTCTGACATTGATCTCGAATTAATTACGATTACGACTCACATACCTTAGCGGATCAAGAAAAAGATTAACATACCTTAAATAATGACCTCAACTTACTGTCATAGATATCATTTTTGCTAATATTATGGAATCTCTGAGGGAATTGGACAAAGGCTAGGGAAAGAGGAGAGTTGGGATCAATGTGCAAGCACATTGCCTGGCGAGCCGAAGATGGATCATTACAGTACATGTTACAGTCCAACATCAGAATGTAGGGAGAATTGCTGAGTATGCCCGATACTCGAAGCTGAATAGTTAACAATTATGCAGTGTCACATATAGTTCATATACAAATTAATCAAGGAGAGAGAATGAGAAAGACATACTAGAACATTAAGAGCTCCAGCCTTAAAATGATGGGGATGACTGATGCGGACGCATCTATGTGTCTAAATCGACACCTTTTACCCAATTCTTGGGCTATTTCTCTCCCATTTGGCT
>JAYMSU010001584.1:0-10128 GCA_036897765.1 Erodium chrysanthum
AGAACAGTTGTTCCCACCAAGTTTAGAGTCTGTAATATTACAGGAATTGTCTTGTTCATCAATTAGCTGATTATGTATATCTTTATGGTTGATATAAAAATATACAGCATCTTCTTCCAAAAAAACGATTGTCGCGTAAATTAAGATTTCGCCTATTCATTCTACTCCATTTCATTTTCTTATTGGGAATATCTCAAAGTAAACAAGTGTTTTATTTCTTTTTAATCGTTAACTAATTATGAATTATTAATATTCTCCTTATATAGCATAAATGATCGAGAGAAACAGTTAAAATTTGAATCCTTTAACTCTCTTATAAGTAGTGTACCAAAGTTAATCTAAGTGGATACATAATTATACCAAAGTCTATCTGTCCAAGTGGATAAATAGTTACAAATATTGTACCGAAGTCTGTCTGTCCAAGTGAGCCAAACCTATTTGTAAAGTGGTTAAATGCTTGTCCTTATTATGACCCACTGATGTTCAAGTCACAACAACAGTGATATAAATCTAATACCTAAATAAAATAAAACTCTTGTACATAGTGAAATAAAAAATTTATTTTAGTGCACAATACTAATTCAAGAGCAAAAAGAACAGTTTCTTCACCATAAGTCTCGCAATGTCAGACATTCTAGTAAACGAAGTTTTAATTAACTGAATGTTACATGACGAGAAATCCACAATATAACCAATAAATTAATTCGGGATCGTCAAATTACAAGTCATACTTGGAACATGCAGAACAATAACTGGTGGTAGTGGGCAGGAAAGGGGTTTCATTCTTGTTCTCTTCAACTGGTTCATGCTTGCAAATTATGAACACCCGAAAAAAATAGCAAGAACAATATGTTTCACAGCACTAGTCTCAGATGTGATCTGCATAAAGTAGCATCCGTGTATAACAGGAGCCTTATTTCTCGTGAACAAGCGGGCTATAAACAGGGAACCACATGTTCTGTGTCACAAATTCCACGGTTTCATCCTGAAAACCAAATCAATGTAAAACGGTATTAGCGAGATTGCTGATAAAAATGATAACTGTTACTATTATATACAAATGAAAGCTTGTAGATACCGAACAAGCTAATGCTTCCATCTGTTGTCTAAAATTGATATATATTTGTTTCCTGAAAACTAATTTCCCAGTGTTTTTCTAAATTTCTATCACTTGGTTCTGCAAGGTGAACCAACTAACATAAAATTTATTTATATTTTCAGTCTAAAATTTATTTTTCATCAAACGGATTAAGACTAAGAACCTCCTTTAAGATCTACTAAGTGTTTCATTCAAAGCCATCTCATCTTAATGCAACTCTATCTTTCAATCACAAGGGAAGTTTAAGTTCAACATACTTTTGACATGTGCTTAAGCTCTCTATATCCCACTTCACCGTGGCCTTCAGCCTGTCCTTCTTCCACAGCTGCTCGCACAACAGCGGCTCCAACCTCAGCTGTTATCTGCCTAATACTGAATCATGCACAACAGTCAACGTGTTAATCAAAGTCAATACATTATTCAAGATATAAGGGCATGCTCTATTTTCTACATTAATTATGGGTTTCTGCTAAACTATCTTGCAATTAGAAACAAGAGTTGGCTTGAAGGTAAATAAGTTGCCCCACATTGGCATAGGGTAAAGAAACGTAAAATTCTATGCAAGTATTTTCTCTTTATTCTTCAAAAAAAATTATATGCAAGGATGGAACCGTAAGCTAAACCCGACTAACGAATATGAACTTTCAGTATGAGAACTCAATGACTTATGTGAAAGCTTAATGTGTCTAAAATTATAAATTCTAATATAGGTCAAATTGTTGGGCCTTCAGAACTTTTTTTTTAGATCAGCTGGGAGTCAACAATCCAAATCCCAACTACCTCCAATTTCCACTCAGCAGTTTGTCTAGAGGGTAATGTTGAAAAATCAATAGTCAAGCTACATAAGAAGGTAAAAGACAAATCCAGATAACAAGGTTGACCTTATAGTATGAAAACTCAAGCACTTGATGCAAAAATCAAATGAGTTAAGTGTAAATTCTAAACTTCTACAGATTGGGATTCGTCTTGTAAGAACTTGAGTTCAAGTTTAGGCTCTTCTGGTATAAACATACACAAGACCAGCCAAGGAATTAAATTTCGACATGTTATTGACATTGGTGCCCCTTTAAGTTCTTTGATAGAGAGAATTGGAAGAACCATACTATAAGGCAAAACAGAATGTAGAACTTATTACAACAGAACGCTGAGAGTATTACCTATCAACAGATGGATACAGGATGCCCTTTCCGATTTCATCATCTGTAATATAAGAAGCCAGGCTGTGCAGGTAACAACATGTAAGGAAGATGTTAAATTGCATAATGAGAACAAAAATATGTAGATTCACATCGAAATCTTTATTGCAGTTGATTGACGGTGTTATGCTTATCTATCACTTTGAATACATACAGGATAGGGATGTGGATGGTGATAACTTCCTATCACAAATACTCCATAACCAAGTCTAGCACTAATGTTATGCTGTAGAGCATGAACCAAATTAAAAAATATAATGTTACTCAACTTGTTGCTTCAATTGTTTAATTTCTCGAATAATATGGCTGGAGTCAGTGTGCATAGAATGATTTCTTATTCTTCCCATCAATATAATGGTTGCATGGATAAAAATTACTTGGAGCAGCCTAATGGACTTCCAGAACAAGTATTCTTTTTTCAATGATCTAATAACAGAAAGAGAGAATTTGACTATAATAAGCTAAAACTTCATTATTACATGCACAATTACTCCTCTAAAAGTGTTGTGAATCAGACGGAAAATAGATTGGATACACAAATTTTCCTTACCAAATTTTACCATTTATTGTTTCTAGCCAAGGTCGCAGTTGGGAAGGTGATGTTCTTGGCAGTATGGGATAGACTAACTGCTAAAGAGATATTTTGGGTGGATTGAAACTTTGAAAGCTTTTTCTAGTTTCACACTTGACATGTTAGTTGTGGACATGGGGTTTGCATTAACGGGTTAACCTTGTCATGTATAAATATGTTTCTGACATGGAGTAGAAATTTACATCAAATTTCACTTAAAAAAGGACACCCACTACAACCAGGGTACGTACATATGCACCCAGTAGCAGGTAGCATACTATTGCAAGAATCCTTTAAAGGTTTCTGCAGATTCAAATTTTAACTTTTCTCCAAGATTAATACTGCCCACGGAGTTTCAAGTTCTGATGAGGTGGAGGGTAATTTAGTCAAACAAACTATTTCAGTAGCTTTCTTCTAAATCGATCAACAATTTTCAGATGCAATGTAAAAGCCTATGAGTAAATCATTTTGTTCATACCATTCAGCTGCCGCTTGCAACATTCCATCCGTTACTAAATGAGCACCTGAGAGAAGAGTTCCCAAGCCAATTCTGTTAAGAGCAACAAACAGTATGTAAAATGATGTCAGTTGAAGAACTTTTTAATGTGTTACTACTTCAAGATAAATCAGATACAGTAAATTAAATACAGTACAATAAAAATAAGCAAGTGAGCCTAAATCTTCCAAAATGGCTTATCAAAAAAATACAATAAAAATAAACAAAACACACGAACCCTGGAAACAGGTACATGTTGTTTGCTTGATTTACATGGCCTACTCTTCCATTACCTATACCAAGAAAAAGGATGTTGAAGGTTACAATAATCAGAAGAATAAGAAAAGCAGAACCCGTTGATATATGGAGAAGAAACTCCAATCAGCAACAGTATACATCATGGGAGTTACCAAAGTCAACATTTTCGAAAGGACTTCCACTGGCGAAAACTATATGGTCCCCGGCATATTTAAAGGCATCAGCAGCAGTGCATTCAGCTGTACCATAGAAAAAGCAAAAAAAAAAATTCTGAGAAAATTCAGCTGCCAAACACAAAAATGTGGATGCTTGAAAAGGGTTGTACCATTCTTTGTAGGATTAGACATGGCAAAAATGGCAGGTTTAGTTGAGTCGGAATCCTTCATAGCTCTGAGAACCTAATTAACACGACAAGAAAATAATTAGAGAAAAATAAACAACCCCCAACAGGAATCAGTTCATTAAGATCTTATATGCAAGGGAAAGCAATGGAATCAATGTTAATTTCAAGTAATCAAACTGATGATGTATTATTGTCTTAGTAATAAACATGGAACGTGTATAGTGCCGTATAGAAGCAGATTGGTTTAGCGCTAATCTATATGATACTAAATATAGATAAACTGAGATGTACACCTCCTCATTGAAGACACCTCCAACTCCAGACAAACCAAGAAGCACATGAGGCTTGACTTTTTTCACCTGAAATCATTTAGTGAGGATTAAAATTTTAAAATACTATCATCATGAAAGTGTATGACAACATAAACCAATTAGTATAATATTAAGCAAAGTAGTTGAATCCTTTCATACATGATATTGCTGAGTTATTAGTAAATGTTTTATTCCCTTCCAACATCATATTCATTAACTTTTTACGTACTCAAGACGTTGACTATACATATGGTACCAAGACTTACCACTTCAATTAAAGTAGCTCCTTCCCTAAGTTCTCCAATCTCTCTTGGGTCCTTAGCAAATGGTGCTGCCGCTGGATCAATATTCTTCCTTTCTTTTGTTATTAGACCCTGCATTAAACAAATGTTTCTCAATATGCAAATGAAATCCAACACTAATATGGCCATAGAGTAATACAAACATTAAACAGGAAGTAACTTCTAATTATTTGTTATTGTTACAAGTATATGACTTGTTTCTTTCTGAATGGGCTAGATAGACAATCTAGATATATATTTATATAAAAAAAAGGTATTCCAAAAGGTCATCAATTTCTACTAGATATAACAGTGTTAGATAAATAAAACATTCATAACAATAGAATATGTATACTGCTAGAATGGAATTATAAGTGTAGAATTGTACATCTTTATCAATTAGATAGAACTGATTTTTTGAGGCTGCTTCACTGTTTCCTGACATTCTTGCAACTGCCTGATAAGCCATCTTAAGAACACCCAGCCCAGCACTGAAAGTCATATACAACATTAAGTTACAAAATAAAGCAGCAAACGACAGCAACAAGTGAAAACATGTATCTGAGCTTCAAATATCATATGTTACAGCTGAATTATGCAATTACCTCCCCGCTCCCACCACAACAATCTTTTGGTTCACAAAGTCTGTCAGTGGTTTACCTTGGGCTCTTACAGTTCCCAATAATCCCGCAAGGGCAACACCAGCAGTTCCCTATAACAAATTATTTCAGAACTAGTGCTAATTGTAGGACACACCAACAATAATCCTTAAGCACTCTATGTACACTACAATACATAAAGTTCATTTAATAAGAAGGATATTTGACCAATTATTTCATACCTGTATATCATCATTGAACATTCGGAACCTATTTCGATACCGTTGCAGAGTTTCAAAAGCCCATTTGAATTGGAAATCCTCAAACTGAAAAGAATAGTTTAACCATTACTATTAGATTACCAAAATGATAGGAAGTGAAGTAATAGAAGACGTGGTTTCTAAAGAAATACCTGTACAATAGCCTTGGGCCAGCGTTTGAAAACAGCCTCCATGAATTCATCAACAATTGACAGATACTCTTCTCCTTCCAACCTAGGTGACCGATGTCCTAAATCTGTCAAACCAAAATCATGTGAACAAATATGCTCAGATATTTGTGTCATGCCGAAGGTTTATGAACTTATTGGTAAGTATTTCATATGAACCATCAGAGAACATCAAGTTTATGACCAGATAAACACCCCACACCCTTATTCTATGGAGTGGATATTCTGCACGTATAATAGTCACCAGAAATGCAAATTATCTACAGGTCATCAAGCTGAAGCATGAAAAACTAGGCAACAAATTACAACATACTAAAGCAAAAGGGTCTATGACAGAAAAGGGGGGAAAGAAGGGATAAACGACGCAAAATGTTTACTCACAAAGAGGATCTTTGAGTAGCTTTTCGTTGTTAGTACCAACGTCAAGCATAACTGGAAGTATCTGTCAGAAACGGCCAAAAACAAAATAAGATTATGTCATAAGAGAATGGTTTTACCAATGTAACATGCCGCTTGAAATATAAATGGGATAAAAAGAACTAAAATAAATACTAAACACTAGATCCCGAAGTAGTTATACTCACCTAAACAATATTCTATACAAAAATCTGTATTAGATCTAAGTAAATTACCAAATATTCTGTAGAACATTCTACACATATATGATATATATGCCGACATTTATGAGGCCGACATGTTCACAGGAATCACAGCTAGCAAATGAGCAAGTTCAAGGAACCATACTGGTACATAATGCAATCTAGCCTTAGATGCTCTGTATCACATACCAACTGTAGCTCATTTTATAGCCGTGAATTTATGGATGCATTATGTGAAGATGCGTATAAAAAGACATAAGGCTCCACTGTGACAAGCAAGCAAGCACAAAGAGCACAGCTCACCCTTTGAGGGTTGATTCCAGCAGCAGCTACATACATATCAAGCTTTCCAATGGGTATACCAATTCCTTGAACTCCAAGATCACCTAGGCCTAGAATGCGACTGCCATCTGTCAGGACTATCATGTCTACCTGAAAAGTGGAGGAAAAAATTGAAGGCTCGTTGTACGTCACTTGCAATCAAAGATATAAATATATTATGGATGCTACAAAACAATTTGAAGACTTGCAACAACATTACTTATGTTTTATCCTTTTTCTTTTATATGGCACAATAAATAGTTCAACAGAAGCAGAGTTATAAAAGTGTAAAGTCATTTTTTTTATGCTATATGTTGTTAGAGCAGTCCAAGTAAAATTAGAAATTAGTCATTTGAAAAGAACATTGAGTCTAAACTCGTAAATCATAATCCATATGTATTTGGTTTCATCATTAACTGTCAAGAATTGCAAAGTATGGAAAGTTTCCAAACATGATCAAGACTTGGTAGTGCAAGTCTAGCAGGTCATTTGTTTTAAGAAGAAATTGTTTAGCAAAGTTTCTCTACATAACTAGTAAATTTAGATTTTCGATTAATTTAATGGTGGTTAGGCTCCACTATATGCAGAAAGGCAGGATGATCTAGACCAAAAGCCTGTATTAGAAGAAAAACTAAGTTGACAATTCGGCGATTATTTCAGAGTGTGGGTTGATAAGTCAGCTGTTTCTTCTGTTGAAGCAAACTGGCTATCCATTTAGACAACTAATTTGGAAGAAGAATTATAAGGATGGATAATTTCTTCTCCAACACTCGTACTAAATCCCCATAGAGCATAGAGGGAGAATAACAGAATTTTTCTGTGGCCTGAAGAACTTAACATGCAGAGCATTAAATATGGAAACAAATAACTTAAGAAGCTAGATCCAGAGCATAGAACTGAAATGTTTAATTCATTACGCGTCCCTAAGGATAAATATGCAACAAACAATTTTGCCACGTGGAACCTACACATTCCAGCAGCTGTGTTCTTGGCTTCAATTCTTTATAGACCATGGGGAGGCTACCAACATAAGTAAACACAATAAACAACAGGAACAGAGCAACAAAACCCCTTCAAAGTCATTACAAAAGGAACAACAATTATTATGGCTACCATTTTTGGAGATTTGTACAGTACCTGTTGGCCTGGCCAATTATAGATCATGGACATCATCTCTCCTTTATCCTTTGCACTAAAATACATTCCACGAGGACGTCTGAATAACCCAGAATAGTTTTGGCATACTAACCCCACTGTAGGAGTGTATATTATAGGAGCAAAATCTTTGATGTTATCCATAAGGACCTGGAGTAAGAAAGTAAACGATAAAACTTCAGATCTAAACATATTTCTGTTTGCCTTAATATTTACAAGTTTGGCACTTCTTAAGAAAATTATACCACCAAACTCACCCGGTAATACAATGTCTCATTCCTGTCATGCAGTCTATTTAAGATCCTCCATTTTGCTAAGGATACAACACTCTCGGGCTGGCACTGAGTATTTTTCTCTAGCGATCGATATGATTCCACTAACAATTTAAACCAGACCATTGTTAGTTTTGTAAACTTGTATAAAAAGGTGAAATCAATAAACAATCATGTACCATATTGTAATAACTTGTTATACGAAACAGCACCAAAAAATTGAAAGCATACACAGTACAAGTTGAATAACTCTCATGACACGTAATGGCCTGAACAATCAGCATTTTCCAAGATTCTGCTTCACTAACTACTAGTGCTACCTTCGTAACAATGGGCTATGGAACACTCTTAGTTTCTCAACAAGCAAGGGGATAAAATGATTTACTACATGAGTTAATAAGATATATCTGATTGTCTTGTTCAAATACACTGCTGCACTACATGGTAGTAAAGAGCAGAACACAAGCTAATCAAACACACACATACACACATTAGCATCTCTCCCACAAATTCCCACCTCTGGCATGCATTGTTTTACTTATCTATTTATAGTGAAGCATTCTATTTTTACCTCATTTCTTCTTTTTCCGTAACTCTGAATTTTAATAATAGTGTAGAAACATAGCCCCAAAAGTATGAACTGCCAAGATGACTTTAATCTCAAAATGAAGTTATTTATATGATGCAAATACTAGAAAGATAGGCATCAGACTTACTGAATCGGTCATACTGCTGCTCAAATGAGATAACCCGTGGTGGAAGGAGACCACGGAGCCCTAGTCGGTCCCTTTCAGTCAAAGGGAAGCCCGTATCCTGCCCATGAAAATCCCAGCAGGGAAGGGTGGGAGTATTGTCAGTCATCACTCAACAACAAAAATGTACATTCTATCATCGTGGTCTTATCAACGAGACAAGCTCCAAGAGAATATTAATACCAATAGGTTTAAAATCATTCTCCTTCATTAGCTACATATTCAAGTCATTTTCAGCAAAACAAACATATAAAAGGATACACATCATCTGTGAAACTTAAACATCAAATAACTTATAGACAATTCTCCAATAAACCATAGCATTCTGTGCAGTGCACAGAACGTCTCCAAATAAGTTCGCCCAAGGACCCTGTCTTTAGATTTACTACAGTTCTGAGAATCTTATTTTGACGATAAGGTCAAACCAAGTTGGAAACGGGAAATCCTAATTAATCAAAGTCTGTATCCTGTACACTCACACCCTACAGACAGCAGTGAAATCTATCCCAGCTCAAGCTTTATTAGAATATCTCAAAAGTACTATCAGCACAGATCACTATATAGACAAAATCACAGAGATCGTTATACATACATTACCAGATCTTAATAACTCATCTGAGTATTTCATCATCAAAATCTAAACCACATCTCCCGGACAAACAGGAACTCTTAACCAATCCAAAAACCCACACTCTAACATGGCTGTGATTTAATCCACTAAACCCGTTGATTTTACAACACAAAAACAGTAACCTCTCCATGTCCAAACACGAAATCAACATCAAATCACGCTAAACATATAAAATTAAGACTATGAAACCTTATTGAACCAAGGATCGTGGAGAATGTCAGCACCACGCTTGTGCACGATACACGGATCTGGGAGTTGGAGGCAGGCGGTGCGCGTTTGTCTGCTGGGAGTGGAGGCGCGTCTGTCTGCTGGGAGCCGGAGGCCAGAGGTGTGTCGGCGATGGCGCTGGGCGAGACAGCGATTCCGACTCCGAGTGTTGCTAGGGTGTGCGAGAGCGGCGATTCTGAAATCTGAATCTGGAATAATAGGATAGGAAAGTTAGGGTTGCTGACCTTAGATACAAACAAAATAGGGGTTTGAAGTGACGCCGTTTTGTCAAAAATTCACTCCAAAAACACTTGGTCAATTTTTACATCTCCCTCCAAAAACACATTCACCATTCACCAAAAAATTTGGTTCCCTCCTCTCAGATTTCCAAATTTCTAAAATTATTTAGTCTCAACATAAAATAATAAGACAGCTAATAAAATATGTATAGGAGATAAAATAAAATAAAAACTAAAATATATCTTTATGTGATAAGCATATATTAAGGGTTATAATTACATCTTTAAAAAAAGGGGTTAGAATTATATATGTAAAAATAAAATATGTAATAAGCATATATCGTTTAGAA
>JAYMSU010001585.1:0-10127 GCA_036897765.1 Erodium chrysanthum
AGATTCTTCTAATTTTAAATGATTTTTATAAATTTATAATTTTAAATGATTTTTCTGTTTTTTAGATTTTAATTTTGTTTTTTAATAAATTAACTAAAATCTGATATTATAACTACTTCGGATTTATAAATATTTTAAAATATTATTTCATAAATTACAACCTGATCTGAATTAAAGAATAAATAAATTAAAATCTGATATAATAATTAGTATTTCAGATTTATAAATAATAATTCAGTATTTAAAATTTATGTGATTTTCTGTTTTTCAAATAGTGCAGGGGTAAAATAGTCATTTCATCAAACATTTAAAAACTAACTAACAGAATACTGTGACCAAAACGAAACGCACATATCCACACGTTTTCTTTTTACACAGGGCAGTTTTGCGAATGTGACCAATTTAAAAGGGCACAAAAAGTTTATTCCCCCTATTTTGAGTTGGTCCAGCTTCCATTAAGTTTGATCCAAATGACTGAGTACTATTACAGGAAAATCAGCCCAACGAACAGAGCCAGAATCTATATTCTCGTTTTTATGCATCGGTCAGAGATATTACTGCTTTCTTTACAGATTGTTGTCCTGATTGCAAGAAGTGCACTTCAGTAACAACTAACTATTCTGGTGAAGGAAGTGAACAATGTGAAGGTTTCTATTCTCTCTTTGATAGGTGTGGGATTGCAGTAATTGTTGATAAGGTATAGTCTTTATTTAGTTGTACTTCTGAATTTTTTTGGTCATATACAAGTTTCTCAAGCTATAAATTTATGGAAAAGAATCTGTTCTAATAAAAAATGTGTGTATTGAAGATCAATGTTCCACACTCAAGTTACCCGTCAACTTGCATTTCTGTTCAAGTGCCAAGTCTCAGTATTCATTTGTCTCCAGCAAGATATAGTAGAGTCATGGAATTGTTGAACATATTGTCTGGTACAACTGAAACTTGTTCTGAGCCTACTGGTGGCAGTTTAGAAGCCGAAATTGGTCCTTGGAGTTCCAAAGATCTTTCTACCAATGCTAAAATCCTTGTTTGGAAGGTATGCAGCTACTTTAAGGGAAACAAGCTGATCATTTATTTATTTTGACATGCAGCTGATTTGTTCATACTAATCGTTCCTATATTAAATATCGTTCTTAAGGGGATTGGAAGTTCTATAGCAACTTGGCAGCCCTGTTTTCTCATTTTATCTGGACTATATATTTATGTTTTGGAGTCTGAAATGTCCCCGAACTACCAGCGGTACTTGAGGTATAAAATTTTCTTTACCCCTTTCTTATGTGCTTATCAGAGTTGTTTTTTCCACTCAGCTGTTTGTTGATTAAATACTAGAACTTTTTTTTAACTCCACTTCTATTCTTTCCTGATAGTGATCTTTACCCTCTGATAGCTACCATCAACTAATATAGTCGTAGGAAGAACAAGTGGGTCATAAGCCCAATCCCAAACCAAAATCTAATATATCATGTTAAAAATTTACTAAAACGGTAAAACCCAAAATTTTAAGCTATTAGGTGAAGAGCCCAACTAGTATACAAATTGATTGCCGTTGAAGAAGTATGTATATTCAACACACTTTGTAGAAATAGAAAAATAAAGTGATACATATACAGGCTAGGGCCACAAATAACTAGTAAGATTGATCTTTTAGTTGTAGAGCCCAAACAATTTATTCAACGCGTTTTTAAATAAAATATACATGGTACTAGAACTTGTTTGACCCACGTGGTAGATGTCCAGCCCTATACGACGGGTATTACTGTTTGTCACCTCCACCCTATGGTGTCCAACCCATATGGAGATGTCCAGTCTCGACTCTCGATATGGCCATGTGTAGAAGTCTAGTCCCACATGTGAAAGGAAATGTGGAAGAACTATGTATGCTAAACCATCATCGAATAAATAGAAAAGAGGTACATATAAAGGCTAGATCCCCACCCAACTAATAGGTTGACCTCTTAGTTATGAAGACTGGCCCAATATACATAGCCCATTTTAGTGAATATTTACATCACTCAGTCTACATTCTTTCAATGTAGGACATTGAAACATAGTCATTACTTTTGTACATTATCAGTTCATAGGTTTATGTTTTTGTAAAATTGCAGCATGGCTGGTAAACATGTACATGACGTTCCTTCTGAGAACGTTGGCGGTTCAGAGTTTTGTGTTGCTGTTAGTTTCAGAGGGATGGAAAAACAGAAGGTAAGGTTTGCTTGTTTCAAGCAACACCGTAATTAGTGTTGGCATTTCACATATCTAAGTTAGCTATTACATATATAACGGAAGAAAATGAATCGAGTCAGTCTATCCCTTTCTGCTTTGATCCTATGGATTTTCATTAGCTTGGCACTTCGTCTTTTCCCCGTCTACTCGCCAATCAAGAGGGTCAATTATAGCTTGGCACTTCATCTTTTCCCCGTCTACTCACCAATCGAGCTTTTCTTCTGTGTGATTCACTGTTCGATCTATTGGTCAGACTTCGGTGTAGTTACTTCCACTCAAAGAAGTCTGCAGGTCGGGCTTATGATCTTCCTCTTGAAGAGCATCAATTCACCTGGTTTGGTCTGGAATCGAAAGCATGCAGAATTTCCAGCTACCTTATTTCGCCAGACCTCGTCTTTTTAAGGATCTCAACACTGATAGGTCTTATCACTCGCAACTTACAACCATTTCTTGTTGCCTTTTAATCTTATTGGTGTTTGCCTTGTGTTAGACCTCTATTTCTTTCTTGTCTTTCCGTTGTGTCTTTTACCATTTGGGAGAGTTTATCCTTTACCTTCTTGGGAAAGGGTATATCTGTTTTAATAAAAGTTCTTTTAGCTCATAAAGAATGTGACACTAACCAGAGTGGGAGTTTCACTGAAATGATGTTGACAGGGGAGCAGTCATGTTGCTCCCACCACTATGCAGTCTTGGGAGGGTCATTTGTGTATGCAACCTTCTCCTTTCTTTTGGTCAGGACCCTAACTGTTGGCTATACATATAACGCTCGTAACCCAACTATGAAACAACCAGATATTTATAAATTTCTACCTGTGTAGTTCTTTAATGGTTATGGTGCTGACTATGTCAGACTGTGCCAGAAGATAAAATTCATAAGAACTTCAAGGAAAACTGGTAAGGTGATGTGTGTTTACCTTGCTATTTACTTGTACCATATTTAAAACACTTAGCATAAATATGGGATTCATTTTCTTTCGTTAGCATGAACAACACGTTGTCATCTTTTATCAGGCTTTGGAGTCTTCTAGTACATGGGTGATAGAGTTTCCGGATATTGATGTGAAGACCACTTGGTTACAAGGACTTGTCAAAGTCACATATAAAGCTTCAGTACGATTTTATTTCCCAAGCATCATTGTTATTTGTTTGATTCATCTCTTGGCTGTTTATTATCGGAATATGTGTTTATGCTGTATGCAGGCTCCTCCATCTGTTAATGTACTTGGTGAAGTATGTGATACAGGCATTGACTTCGGTGAATCTCATGCCACAGAATTGAAACCTGCTGACATTGTCGTCAATGTGGCATTGGTGGAATTGAAGATATTTGTGTATGGAAAGGTTCGTTGTAATTCATTGTACTTTATATTTTAACAGGTTATAGTGAAGTCATCCATATTATATTGTTCAACCACTTGGTACAGGTTTCAAATATTGCTTATCGGACACATTGTATTGGTTAAGTGAAACATCTGTTCCTTATTGTTTTGCAGAATGATCTTAAAGATGATGTGCCTCTTGAAGAGGTTATTATTGTTGAGGTTTTTTTTGGTGGGGCAAAGGTTGGTATAGCAATTTCTACTGCATAGTTAATCCTTTTTTCATGTAGGTCATTGAAATTTTGACAAGTGGTAGAGAATGAGTAGTTCCTTTAATTTTTTTTTTTGATCAGAGAGAGTAGTTCCTTTAAATATCGGGGGAATTACCTTTGTGCCCTTTTGAATTGGTCACATTTGGAAACTACTCTGGAAAAAAAATGCAGATATATGTCGTACGTTTTGTTAGTTTTAGGGAAAATGTCAAAATTGCCCTATAAAAGAACCAAAATGCCCTCATATTACGTTTAAATTTTCAAAGTTATACACTCTTACCATTGAATATAATTTTAATTTTTTTTAAAAAAAATCAGATTTGAAAAATTAAATTTTTGAATAAATTAATTATTATTTCTTATAAAATCTGACATTTTTGGTGGCGAATTCGTCTGGGGAATTGGATCTGACTCGCGAGTTGCAGATCTGGCAACGGGTTGCAGATCCAGATCCGAGCTTGAATCGGCGTGTTCTGATTCCGCCGGAGATCCAGCAGGTTTTTTCCATCCATTTAACAGATGGAACAAGTTTTTGACTGTGACCAAAATGTAATGGGACCAATTCAAAAGGGCACAGAAAGGTAATTCCCCTTAAATGTTTGCTGAAACAACGTGGACCGTTGTTCATCTTCTATTTTTGGTGCATATAACCGTCAGGAAGGGGGATAACATAAGTAAGTTCAGTTATCCTGAACTCTTTTATGGATTAAAGCCTAAAAGTTTGGGCCACTTTTGCTCCTATCTGGGACTGATAGAAACATATGTAGTCAGTTCCAGTTAATGCTTGAAAAAGAGTCAGCTTCATTGGATGCTTCTTTCACTCTAATTCAAGAAACCAAAGGGACACGATGGCTCATCCTTTACGTGATAGACACATGATTTAGTATTAGGATAGTGATTCGAGAAACCTCTTCATCAGTGTTTAAATGTGAAAATAATATTAGCATGTGCCTGTATTCTAACAGAAATTATCTGTTGACTAGAAGACAAATCATCTCAGAGTGTATTTAATCAGCATATGGAATTTGGTACTTGTGACTCTGCATATAATTGTTGCTTAATCGTGAGTGTTTGAATGTAACTTTCAGTACAAGTCCTTGCACTTCTAGCTGGTATTTCATGTAAATTATTTTATCATGTCATTTGACAGGTGTATATTATTTGTTGGGAAGATGACCTGGCAGTCAAGATAAAGCTGCACTCTCTGAAAATTAAAGATGAATTTCAAGGTCGTCAGTCCATGAACCCCCAGTATTTAGCCATCTCTGTTCTGAAAAATGAGAACGCAATTTCTTCTACTGAGCTTCAGACGGAGATACCTGTGGAACTGGCAGAGGATGATGATAAGCTTCAGAAGGAGATACCTGTGGAACCGGCAGAGGATGATGATAATTTCACGGATGCATCGGAAGGATCAGACCAAAGTTCTTATCCTCATAATATGGGTATGTCTGCAATGATATGGGGTTTGGTAGATTCTGCTAGAGTTGAGTCCCCTTATGGGTCAAGTCGCAAAAGAGCTCCAGTAAAAGGTCTTTATGGTGAAATATTCAATGAAGCAAATGATGAGATTAATGATTTTGTGTGTGTTACATTTGCAAAGAAAAGTTCGGACTCGCCAAATTATGAGGGAATAGATACACAGGTACCTTATTTTAGCCATTGGAAACCATGAATTGTCAAGGTTACCTTTTTATATTTGTATTGGTTTACTCTACTAATCTATTCACCTGAATGTTTTCAGATGAGTTTTCGCATGTCCAAACTAGAATTATTTTTCAACAGACCAACTCTTGTTGCATTAATTGGTTTAGGTGGTGACCTCAGTCAATCCAATTCTTCATCAAGTAATACTGAAATGACTAAAACTTCAGATGATGTTTCATCTCCAAGCAAGGAGAATGGCAAGGAAAATGGGTGTATTAAAGGGTTGCTGGGGTTTGATAAAAGTCGTGTTGTGTTTTATATGAACGTGAATATCAACAGTGTTACTCTGAATCTTAATATGGAGGATGGTTCTCAGCTAGCCATGCTTGTGCAGGAAAGTTTCTTGTTGGATTATAAGGTACTTGGAATGTTTGTTCTCTTACAACTTCCTTGCTGTTAGGTTTCTGTTTCAATATTTGCTGACATGATCTGATATATGAATCTTATGACTACTGTCAAATGTAAAAAGCACTTGAGAAACTGAAGTTCTCTTTCTGTGTGACTGCAGTGTTATTTCCAACATCCTCTTTAGGTTGTGAGTTAATTTCAGTGTTTTGTTCCATTTTTAATTTTATTATTTTCTTGATTCGCTTCTTTAGATCTACCCGAGTTCTATGGCAGTTGAAGGTTCGTTAGGAAATCTCCGAATTTGTGACATGTGGCTAGGTTCAGACCACTGTTGGGGATGGCTTTGCGACATACGTAATTCTGAGGTGGAATCACTCATTAAGGTAATATTATGGACCAGAAGGTGATGCATTTTGGAATTTTATTGGTTTGTTATATTATTTCATTCTCTTCCTTTTCTGTTGTAGTTCAAATTTATCGCTTATAGTGCCGAAGATGATGATTATGAAGGATACGAATATAGCTTCAATTGTCGACTTTCTGCTCTTCGCATTGTTTTCCTCAACCGGTTTATTACTGAGGTAAGTATGGAAACTTTTCATCATTGTTTCCTATCACTGTTTGGTAAGGTATAAGCTATTCCTTATACTTTTAGATGCATTGTTTTTTGTTCATATTCTTTTTTTGTCATCATAGTAGTGCAGAAAAAAGTTGGTTCCATAGAAACGATAATAACTTGTAACTTTAAGTAGAAAGAGAACTCGCTTGACGCTTCAATAACTCAAATTTAGTAATGACGTTTTAATAATTTCAAACCTGACACAAATACTTAAATAACGTAACTCAAACTTAGCATCAATGATCTCGGGGTGGCACGTGGACAGCAACGACGGAGCGACGGTGGCTATTGGGTGTGGCAAGACACGAGGAGGGCCTTCGGGTAACTCGAACTTGAAACTCAGAGATGAAGACAATGGGAAGTGGAGGAGAGAGAGCATGGAGACTCTAATACCATGTCAACCTCAGGAATTTATCTTTGTATTTGAGATTAATGTGATGTACATGACCACATATATATATCACTTGGGTTGCCTAAACCCCAAAACTCATAGGCCTAAATTTCCTGATTGACAGTTTCAATATCAAACGACAATCAGAATGGCCATGGGCCGTGGGTCTGTGGATCCGACTGTTGGGCCGTCTGTGGGCCTTAAGGATGCGACCCAAAGCCCCAAGGCCTCTTCCACGGTCTCCTCTTCTCCACCCAACCTCCGTAGACGCCCCAAGGTAGTGAAGGTGTTCAAAAGACGCAAGCGAAAAAATTTCGGGGTCATGGATGCCAAGGATTCCTGGAATTACGCTCAGAGTTTAGGCTTCACATCGAAGGCAAGTGACGAGGATGTCATCAAACTCTTTCAGAAATCCTTCGATGAAACCTCCTCTCGACTTTCGGGCAAAGAGGGCTAGCGAGAGATCTTTGTTTGTTGGGCTCTCTTCCTTAATTGTCTGTTTCTCTCCTTGTTGTTTCCTAGAGCTTTTTTATTAAAGCTTTGGGTCTGTTGTTATCCCTTCTCGGGGTTCTTTCAGGCTCCTTTTATAAAAATTCGATTTTAGCTGATCAACAAAAAAAATCAAACGACAATAAACCTTTTTTTAGGGAGAAAGATAACTCAAATTTAATAATAATGGCATAATATTCTGAAACCTAAAGCAAAGACTTGAAAAGAGGTAACCTCTTTAAACTAATTAAAACTAAGAAACTTACCACAATTAGGAAACATTTAACAATAGTAAATGTGTTGAAGAAGTAATTAATTATTGTGTGGTCTACATCCTATATCTTTTGAAATATTTGTTGTTAGTGTTTGAAAAAAGTTATGGATACTTTCCCCGCAGTTAACTGCATACTTCATGGAACTTTCAACACCAAGTATTGAAGAATCAATTAAACTCGTTGATACAGTTGGAGACTTTGAATGGCTAGTTCAGAAAAGTGAGATTGATGGAGCCCCAGCATTAAAGTTGGACCTCTACTTTGACACACTTATGATCATTATTCCAAAAAACTCGTTGAGTAAAGAGTTAGTATATTTCCTCACCGATGCATATCATACATAGTTCACTTATAAATTTATGAATCTTGGCTTTGTCTTAATTTATATATTGTTTAATCAAGCACATTTCTAATTATAGTGATATGAAACTGTATTGAAATTTTTTTCAACTATACCCCTTATATTCCAGATAAAATATTATTACCATTCATAAGCAATTTTAATTTATCAATACTTGCTAAAGTACGACTCCCTTAAAAGCTCAAGTTCATAAGTGAAGGCCTTAAGTGGTGGACAGATTCACATTTTTTGATGTGGGACTCTAACATCTCTCCTCACGTGGAGGACAGATTGAAATGATCCACATTATGTTGGAATCTGCACATAGAACAATATATGGACCTTTAGTCCGTGGGAGTATAGGTCACAAAAAACCAAGGTATGATACCATGAGAACTTTTAAAATCATACCAAATATATTGGATTGGGATCCGTAACAGTTAACCTTATTAGTAAGTATTAATAAGCTGCAGATTTGTTGGAAAACTTATTTACCTTACTGCTATTCGACCATGCATCTCAGTTTTCATAAGTGTTTGATGCCAATCTTGAGGTTTTATCAAGGAAACCTCTTGGCATTGATTACATCATGAATATAAGGGATATACTGTGGTAATGGCATGTGAAGGTGCGAACTTGGCAGGATCTCCTTTAGATAGTTGTTCTACCTCAGGCTATCGTGTAATGATTGAGAGTAATCTAATCTATTAAACAGTAAAAAGAAGTAGGTAGGAGTAACGTAAAAGTTAAAGTTCAAGCTATGACTTTGACAACATATGACCAATAACCCAATGTTTTCGTCAAGTCTCTACAAGAACCTCACCTAAGTTTTATTTATGATAAGTTTGGTGCATATAATGTAGATGCTTTAACTTGAGAGGGAGTATTAGAACATCCCAAATAAATGTAGAAGTTTGTGGTGCCCATGTCTTTGCTATTTCTAGTCTATTTCCAATTTGAGTATAGGGTATCTCAATGTACTCAAGTATTGAATGACATTGTAAATTAAATCTATTCACTTCTGTTTCAACAGTTCTATTCAGTTCGATATGGCTCAATTGTGTATGACAAATGAATTTATTTGGCATGGATGCCCAGAGAATGATCCTGCGGCTGTCCACATAGATATTCTTCATATTGAGGTAAATTGTTCTTTATTGTTTCAAGTTACAAGCTTGCAGTTTAAAACACTAAAATGTCACTTTTGTTTTGAATTGCAGCTTGTAGGATTGAACATGTCTGTTGGAACCAATGGCTGCCTGGGTAAGCCAGTGATAAGGGAAAGCCATGGATTTGATGTTTATGTGCGGCGAAGTTTGAGGGATGTCTTCAGACAAGTTCCAGCATCTTCTATTGAAACAAAGGTGCTGTTTAGGCATTCATACTCTACTGCATATATTTAAGGGTTATACGTATAATTACACAACCATATACCCGGTTTTCACTTAACTATACCGACTTGTGAAGCTACTTTGAGAACACACTAAACTATCAAAAAATTACACCGTTAGAAAATCTATTAATTTACTTTTCATTATTTCTGAAATGACAAAAATACCTTCTAACCCTGGAACCCTCTGACCCTAAACCCTAAAATTGAAATCCCAAACTCCAATTCTAAATCCTAAATTTGGAAATGTATTATTGCATCAAATGCCAATCTTTTTTAATTATATGTGTTGAGATAGTAGGGAAAATATTTAATTCATTGAAACTTTATATTTAAGTACAATGAGACACTAAATATGAAATAAACAAAAAAGAAACTAGTAATAATAAAGTAGGAATTGGAAAAATCCTAGTAGGAAACAATCTAACACTCCCTTTTCACGTGTAAGCAGAATGGTCTGACACTCTCCTGTGATGGCTATATTTAGTTATTATTGTTGAATTCTAAAATATTATTGATGATTGTTGTTCTTTAATACAATGAGAGCATCCCTTTATATAGGGATCAACTATATGCTAAACTAGAAAATACCATCGCGCTTCGCGCGATAGTTAACATCGATGATTTATTCGTAAATATCATTTATCTAAACTCACAAAGCCGTATTAATCTTCAAATACTGAAACGTTGAAAAGAATGATTAAAATTAGCATGAAAATTTTCATACCGCAGTTTCTGCCAGGGCTACAATCTG
>JAYMSU010001586.1:0-10124 GCA_036897765.1 Erodium chrysanthum
CTCCCCTAGCTTCTCCTTCCCTATGCTGGCGGCGGTGGACGGGGATTTGTCCAGCGTCATCTCCGAGCTTCGTTCGTGAGATGCAGAGGTCCTAGTTTGCGAGAAGAACAAAAGACGACTTGGTCCGTGTCGCCATCGAAGTCTCTCCGTCTAGATCTACGAATCAACCCGGCATGGAGGACTGGTCTTCTCCGGCGTCGTGTACTTCAGGGTCGAGATCCAGAGCTGTACACAGAAACTCGATAGCGCTGGAAGGAGACGCGGGTCCAATCTCGTGGCCGGAGACGCGAACTTGACAATGACGACAATGTTGTCGCCTTGCTAGAGGTCAGCGATAGAAAGCTCGCCGCAGGCCAGCTCCATGCTCTGATCTTTTTCAATCAGGTTGACGATGGCGCCGGGGACCCTGATGAGAACTTCCTCTAAGGTCCTCGGAGGCGGCGAATAGGGCCTCGGGACGGCGTCATTGTGGATCTCCGACTTCTGACCATCCACCGTGGTCATCGCTTCTCCATGGCCAGGACCCTGTGAAGAAGAGAAGAAGATGAAGAAGAAAAGAGAAGGTGAAGACCTTGGGAAGAAGATGAAGAAGAAAAGAGAAGGTGAAGGTGAATGTGAAGCATGCAGAGACTCGGGGAAGAAGAAAGCAGTCCAGATCCCCTTTTGCTTTTTTTCTTTTCAGTTAAAAGTTTCAATTTTTTTTGAGTAAGTTAAAAGTTTCAAAATTAGAAACTTAAAAGAAGAAGGATTTGATGATTATGTTTTTTTTACATTTTTTATTTGTCTATTTATTTATTTGATAAATGGTATCAATTGTAATTTTTAGGATTGCCGGAGGGTATTTTAGTCATTTTCTTTAAAAAGCTAACAGATTTGGATGAAAAATCTAACAATGTTACAAATCGAAACTTTAGGGAGTCGTTTGTTACTTTTCAAACCACGGTGGATTTATGTGATATTCGTGCAAACCATATCGAAGGTATGCGTTATTTTCCCTAAATTTATATTTGATAAAAGTTATATCTTTTAAAAATTATATATAAATTTTTATTTGATAAAAGTTAGATCTTTTATCTGGTGATCAATTTTTTTAAATAATAATAGTAAATAAAGTTTCATCCTTACAGAATTGTTTTTCCTAAATTTATTTATTGGTATATGGGATATCTAAATATTTCTTGAGTTACTGGATATGGGTGGGATATATCTAAATTAATTGGACAGTTTGTACTAGTTGTTGGTTTTATATAGAACAATTTCATAAATTATTGCACAATTAAATGGATGTTGACTAGCACATGATTTCTGAATGAAAAGTCAATGTTATACTTGCAAGTAGTGTAGTACGAGATATTGATGGAACATAGACAAAGAAATATTCATGTTTCCTTCTGAGTCAATACTTAATAAATGACCTTTGAATTTCCAATTCCTCCCATCAAGATGATTTGGACAACAATAAAACGTGGTTTGTAACCAAAATTTGTGAAACAAGTGTCAAAGTTCATTTCATGTAGTGAGTATAACACTGGTTTAATGGATACACTTGCTATAACTGAAAAAATAATATAAAATATCAATCTATATAACCTTAAAAGCAAAACGTGGTCTTGCCACGTGGCCTTTGGATTTGCACGCGTTTCTCTCACTTTCGCCAAGTCGTGAGTCGCCAATTTCCTTCCCTTTTTGATTTCTCCCTTAATTGCAATCAATTTATCGGTTAATTTCTTTCTTTTATGACAAGCAATCCTTGAAGATGATTTCTTTCCTTTATGACAATCAATCCTATTGATTGCGCGACATCACTCTCTTCGTCTTCCAAATTCGTTGGTATATTGATTGCGCGACAATTGATGCAGGATTGATTTACGCGACATTCCTACCATCTCAGGTTCAATCATCGCGCATTTCCTTTTTTTTTTTCAAGCAATCGTTCCGTTCTTCTCCAACGTTTAAGTTTCTGGGATTGGTTTGGTTACCTCATTCAAGAGTCACAACGCTTGGTCTCCGATCATAACTCTCCATCAATCATGACTATATATATATCTCCCAAAACCGTCACCCTCTTCCTCTCCATCGATCACTACTATTACCTTTCACTTTAACTCTACATATATCCCCAAGTTCTCAACCTCCAGAAATCGATGGCACCACAGTCGGTGTCCCCATGGTGGACAGCGGCATATTCAGTTCCGGCAAGAAAGATGTTGATGTTGGTGTGTTTTGGGAATTTTCTTTTATCTATTTGGTGCAATTACACATAAATCAATTAGGTGCACTGATCAGATCTATTGTTTTGGTGCCAAAATTTTTGCTATGATTTTACGATCATGTCTTTAGACTTTCAGTGCAATTCGCCTTCTGATTTATGGTTATGATTTTGATTTTGTTTACATATTTGGGTTTTTTTTTGTTTTATTCCACGCAGTCCTGTTCCTCGATGGTTCTTACCTCCTCGCGTCCCTCTGTTATGGTATGGATGTCTGCATTGTCTTATTCTTCCCAGCACATTCAACTACACTAATATAAAAGAAAAAACTCGAAATTTGCATATGGAAACTGCTCAAGATATGTAGGAGAATAGGGAGTGACAGGAGGAGGTTTGTATAGGAGATCCAGTCTTACATTTTTATTAACTCTTATGTCTTTAACCCTTAATAGGGAGTGAAATTAGGAGGTTTTATTATTTAGAAATGGTTATTTGATAGAAAATATCTGGAACTGGTATGGTTGGCCTTCCTGTAAATGGGAGATTGTCATGTTGCTATTGATCATCTTTGCACTACATTACTATAATCATGGACAAGTGTGACTGAAATTTAGTTTACTGTTCTAAATTTTTTAGAGGCTGTTTTTATTGGGTTTTGCTTCCTTCTATTGCAAATTGGGCAATGTGTTTTATGAATTGTGGGTTGGTCTGTGAGTGTATGATGATTTCTTTATCTATTTATGTTCTTGATTAATATATGCCAGATTAGGTTCTAACAAGCTTCGACTTTTCAGATTCAGATGTGTCATCATACAAAAAATGCAGAGTCTTTTGTTTTGCCTATTAAGCAATGCATTGTTAGGGTTATGACTATGAATTCATAACCGGTTGCGTCCTTAAATTCGTGAATATTTAAGATTGAAAGTAATTAATAGTCTTCCATTCCACATTCGTCATGTTTTAATTCACCTAACCATTTCTTACATGGTATTGTTTAATTCTTTTCAATCTTTCCTCGATTAGTTGTTACTGATATGAAAACAATTTGATCTTTGACAAATTTGAGTGATATTTAAGTGAAGATGGGTTTTGTGTGGCAATTGGTTCACTTCCTAACAAAATCCATATATAACCTTGGTTTCCCGTTAAGTCTTTCAGATATATATTGATTTTGTTATGTTTTATTAGTTTTTGATTACTAAATAGTTTCTTTTAAAAAATTATGTTGGTGCACTTAATTATCTCAGTTAATAAAGTACAGTAGCAAAGGAAAGCCAAGGTTTTACTCAATTCATAATTTGAGCAGCAAAGAGAAACCAGCATTGTACTCCGTTTAGAATTTGAGCAAGGTTGCGCCCATTCAGAATTTCAGCAAGTTTGAAATGGAAATTGGTAATGGAGAGATGAGAGTTGCAGAGGGAATGAAAAGAATCATGATGTGTTGTGTTTATAACCCGAGGTTATAGTATTGAAATATTATGTATTGCGCAACCCAAAGTCTCTTGAAAAAATAATATGGTGTTTATCACAAAATCTTTCAAAATATTACTCTATAAGTGGTTATAATATGACAAATATTTTTAAGAAAATTTGACATATTTCTCACCTTTACATCTTTTGCTTTGGATCGGTCAATATGGTTCATTTACAATATTCATGACCGTGCTCTTGCCGCACTGCTAATTAATTTGTGTTCATTTCTCTCTAAGCTCATATTCGTACACATTATTTTAACAATGCATTTTTTTACATCCTATATTACAAATAGCACCGCGCATCGCGCGGTGCCTCACACTAGTTTTTATAGAACTAATATGAATAGGAAATTCAGTTTAATTATATTAGTAAATTAGACTTGTTATAACTTTCCTATTAAACTAATAGGAAACAAAACGTTTATCTCCTACTCTTATAAATAGAGAATAAAACCAAGGTCTCTTATTAAAATGCAACTTGCAAGAAGGCGGAAAGCTTATTGACATTGTTTGTTTGCACCTCGTATTGTAAGGTAAGAATCTTAATTCATACGATCATTTAATTTCACTCCAAGTATGTTTTTATGGAATTGTTATGATATCAATTGAGAAAAATCTACTTTACGATATTGATTATGAAGGATTGATGAATGATTTTGCTAGCAAAAACGTGAGAAGGACGAGTTTTAAAATTTGAAGAGGATATGCGCATTTATTATTTTATGCTATTTATGCGATAATAAAACTGAGTTAAATACTATTGAATAATTTATTTGAGAACATCGAATGAAATATTTAATCTTTTTTTAAAGATATTTTTTTTACGAGAATAAGGGGCTCAATTTTTTTTTTTCCGCTTAAGGCTCCCAATTCTCAAGGCCGACCCTACTGGTCGACTCTCATCGGTTCGCCGATGTTGGTAAAAAAGTGAGCACCCCTACCAAGAGGCATTTCTAGCCTTCAAGGAGGCTATAATCAAGCAAAATATAAAAGAATAAACTTTATCACATGTTCCCACCCACATAAGTTTTGACTTTTGATATCATATGTAAGTTTTGATATTTCATCATAGGATGACCGGCGCGATTATCATCCGCTAAGTAAATGAGAAAAGTTGGTGCGCAGACATTGAAGTTTTGTTGTGTGTTTTTTTGGTCTAAAATCCGGACCAAGAGGAAGATATTTTTAGAAACTTTCCACATCCACTCACTCTGTCTTTTCTTCTTCCATTCCTCGTACCACCTTCTATTTTTAGCAACTCCCAATCCGTCCAATTGTTTTCTTCTCCCTAACAACACAAACAAAAATCCTTCAGCAACCAACAATACCAGGTATTCCATTTTTTTTATTGCTTGCTAATCAATTTTCCATTTTGATAAATGTGGTTTGTGTATTGCTATGGCTTTTATTGAAGATTTTGCCTCAGTCTTGATGTTCTTGCCAAGTCTTGAGTCTTATGTAGCATATTGGGCAATTTTATGATTTGGGTAACAGTGGATTGGTTGATCAAGAGCAAATTATAGGAAGCCGTCTCTTAATCTGGTAATATTTGGATTAGGGTTAGCTTAAATTTGTTGACATTTCAGCAAAATGGTGTGAATGTTTGATGTAAAAGAGGGTTTGTGTGAAATGGATTTAAAAGTGAATGTGAAGAAGCAAGGGCCAGGACATGCATCACATGCAGAAGATGGATCGCCTACAGCTTATGGCGTTTTCCAGGAGGCATGTAGAGTGGCTGGTAAAGCCTTTGCAACCCGTTTCCCCCATCCCCCCTAGCCCCAGCCCCAGCATGCCTCCACGCGCCCCTAGTGGGACCAGACATAGGCGCGCCGCGAGTGAAAACTTGAGTGCAAGACCCAAGCGTGCTAATAGTCTTCAGAAGATGAAGAACCAGATGCACAAGGTTTGGCGATGGGGAGGACCTGCACCTGAGGATGCTCTCAGGGCCACTTTTAATCCTGAAATCTTGGCCAACCAAAAACGACAGTGGAGTCATCTTCAGTCCAGAACCCCGGTTTGCTATATATCTACCTTTCTCTTCTTTATGTTCATACACAACCCGTATTGATTTGCTAAATTGTGTTATTGCAGGAACATTTCAGATTTAAAGATCCTACCTCAATCTTCGAACATTTCATTGTTACTGGACTTAGTCACGATGCTAATCTTGGGGCTGTGGAGGATGCATTTGCAAGAAGGAAGAGGTGGGAGCAAGAGATGCAGAGACCAGATGTATCGGATTTCAATCCAAGAGGCCGGGCTCCTCCATTTCCAGCATTTGAACCGCAGGTCTGGTTGAGTACATAATTATTTGCATTAACAATTTTTTTTAAAAACAATTTCCTAAAGACTTTTTCTTGGTCTATTTCTGTTTTTGATGATGATATAATATCTGTTTTGCTTGATAGATGCTTTTTAAATACCCTCCTGGGAAGAAGCTACCTATGCGTGTAAGGGATTTAGCGGCCTTCTGTTTTCCAAGTGGTGTTAAGGTCAGATATTGTGGTGTCTCCATCATGTATACTTACTATGTTCAAGTGCTGAAATTTATCTTGCTTTTACACATGTCACATAGGCACGGTTGTTGGAGAGGACTCCGTCATTAAGTGAACTCAATGAACTTGTTTATGGACAGGTGCTGTCTCTTTTCTCTTCCATGATAATAGCAACTCCTGTCGAAATAACAATGTCCTTGTACATTTTTTACAGGAGCACTTAGGGAGAGATGATTTATCATTTGTTTTTTCACTTAAGGTAAGGTTTTCATTTCTATATTCTGTGGGCTGAAACAGTATCATCATATATATAGTTTTTGAACAGGTAGCAGACAATGCCACTCTTTACGGGATATGCTTACTAGTGCCAGAGATTGTCCAGAGGTCTCCTGGCATCTTAGGCAACTCATCACCCCTTTCTCAGTCGTCTGAAAGATGCTGTCGCTTTTTGGTTTCCGCTCCTCGCTGTTATTGTATGCTTACAAGAGTTCCTTTCTTTGACCTACACTATGAAATGTTGAACAGGTTAGCATACTATCTTTAACGTCACGTTACCAAGAAATAAACTCTTGTGCTTAACTGCTTGGATGCAGTATCATTGCCCAGGAGCGCCTGAACCGGATAACAGAGTTTATAAGAGATATGTCTGCTAACCAACATGTGCCAAGAGTTCAAATTGACTCGGATGATTGGATGGCTGCTGCAATACCTGTAAGCAGTGCCATAACCCTTGCAGCTACTGCTGCAGGAATCGTGCCAGATGAAGAAATACCAATACCAATAACGATACCATCCTCATCAGCCAAGACATCAGAACCTCAGTCCCCTGAAAGTGTTAGTAATGGAAGCGAGGCTTCAGATTTTTGTCATGTAAAGGAGTTTTCTGATGCGAGTGAAGTAATGGAAGCGAGGGACACAGATAAAGACAGTACAAAAAGCTTGCAGTTTCATGATTGTCCTTCTGAGGCCTCAGACTCCCAATCTGAAGTTTTTGAGAGAATATCCGGAAGCTGCGGCGACAGTAACCTACCTTCTCCAGAGACAGCGGTGCTGTCCAGTTCTAAAAGTGTCAACTTGGACCATATGGCAAGTTCTGAATCCCTCTTATTCAGGTGGTAGATTTGTTCACATTTTCCTTTTGGGGTCACAATCTATTTTAGTGGTACAATTTCAGTAATATGTTGCTATCCTTGGCAGTCCAGCTAGAAGCCTTGCATCTGATGATGAGGGTGACGATGACTCGAATAGGAGTTCGAAAGATTTTGGGGATGACTTGATGATAGAATGGGCCAGGGTGAGTTCATTAGTTTTATAATATAGTTATACATACATGTGCTTCACATAATATAGTGGTGGTGTCAATTCACAGGAAACAAACAATGAGTTGCTTCAGATAGTTTGTGCTTATCATGCTCAAGCTCTTCCCCCACGCGGCGGTGAACTATTCTTTCAGCCCCTTGAACATCTACAGGCTATAATGTACAGGCGACCTCCACTTTCTTCTCTCGTCTGTAATAAAAAGTACTTGGAAACCTTTGACCCTGCAGAGGTAATTTTTCTCTTTGGTACTGAAAATTATCTATTAGTCTCTGCCTCTACTCCTTTTACGCAACTTGGAATTGAGTCAAGGTGAATTCCAAACTGGCTGCTGCTGAAGAAGCTCTTGCTTTATCCCTGTGGACAACTGCAACGACTTGTCGAGTTCTCTCCCTTCAAAGTGTAAACATTCTTTCTTTTTCTTTTCTGCTGCCTAAATTCTTCAGCCAATAATATTTTTCATGTGAAGGTTTGATTCTTGCAGATTTTGGCATTGCTTGCTGGAGTGTTGCTGGAAAAACAAGTTGTGATAGTGTGCCCGAATTTGGTAACTTAACTTATTGGATTTTGTTGAGTAATTTTGCTTTTCATATAAAGTGCGCGACATTCCTTTATGCTGACACTAATGGTAATAGTAATTCAGGGTGTTCTATCAGCTACTGTGTTATCTATCGTTCCATTAATTCTTCCTTTCCAATGGCAGAGTTTACTCCTTCCGGTTAGTTGCTTTCACAATTTTGTTCTCTTTAGAGCTTAAACAATTATTAATCTTTCCCTCAGTAGTGGCTTAATGTAGTTACAACTTTCAATCTGATGTAAATATTATCAGGTTTTACCAGCGCAGATGTTTGAATTTCTCGATGCACCGGTTCCTTATATTGTGAGCTTCATATGACAGTAACTGTTACAATGATCAAACCATACAAGGCTTTGCTTTTATCATTGTTTTGACGTGTTTCTGTGGATTTGCAGGTTGGCATACAAAACAAAACCTCTGAAATGAAGCTGAAAGCATCTAATCTTGTTCATGTTAACATCCCCAAGGACCAGGTTTGTTTATTAGATATTACAAGGGGAATATGTAAGTGTTGTTGAGAAAGCATCACCAAAACCATGCAAGTTTAGGATTTTATGTTTCTTTAGTGTATTTGTACTCATTCAGGTGAAAATGTGTCACTTGCCCGCACTTCCTCGATATAAAGATCTGCAGAGCGAACTAGGCCCAATCCACGCTAGATTGGCTGCTGAAAATCCGTTTTCTAAAAGGCATCCTGTGAATCGGTGCAGTGACATACAGGTACATACCATTACTTCGTTTTTGCTTGATGATATGGTTAATTGTAAGCCCGCTAGGCATTGGCCTGATGGCATGTGAGCTCTCTCACCTCCTTGAGGCCAACGGTTCGAATCCCAATGGGTACACCTGTTGGGGGTTAGATTAAGATTTCCTGTTTCCTCGCTGATGAAAAAAATGGTTAATTGCAATCTGGGTTTCATTAGCAGGCTCAAGCTGCAATCCAGTTTTTGACTGTGATGAGGCGTTACTTGGAGTCAATTTGTCAAGATATGAGGGCTCATACGATAACTTGTGTAGAAGGAGACGATGACAGGGTTGGTCAAACTCAGCCCCATAATCTGTTGCTGCTGTTGCTGTTGCTTGTCTGACAAACAGGCATCTTTTTTGACAGGTTTCTTTCCTTCTTAAAGATAGCTTCATTGACTCCTTCCCAACTAGGGACCGCCCTTTCGTTCAGGTAACTAGTTCTACAATCACATGTTCATTATACCATCGATATTTCCCTCACTAATGACGTCAAGTTCTGGATTGTGCAGCAATTTTTAGATACACAACTGTTCAGTGTCCTATCGGACACTCGCATATCAGGCTACGAAAATGGGCATTACTGATTCGGATTGATGCTTGCATCTCAAGTCAGCCTACACGTTTGTTCATTTATTTTTGTAAAATAATAGCCCCAGTCCAGTCTGTTGTACCAACTTATTTATCCCAATTTCTCTTTCTGTAAGACAATGTCATTCCTAGGTGCAATTTATTTCGTTCAGAGAACATTGATATCCTTGTTCTTTTTAATCAGCCAGATCGGTTCGTTTGCATGTTAACATTATGTGATTGGAATCTTCAAAAACAGAAGTACACAGAGGGCAAAGAGCATGGGAAAATTACATTTAACTACACTTATAATATCGGTTTTTTCACTTAACTACACTCCATGATTTTTCTTCACTTAACTACAGCTAACTTAAATTTTTTATCACCGTTAATCAATCCGTTTATTTTTTCCTGTTAAATGCTATTTATTTTGACGAAATACCAAATATACCCTTTCTTATAAAAAACAAAAGAAAATAAAGAAAAAAAATGAAAAAAAAACAAAAAGCAACTTCTCCGAATCTGCATCTTCTCCGGTGAACCAAATCAGATCCAATGAACAACTTCTTCTTCTCCGGCAAGCTTCTTCTTGTCCGGCGAGATGCTGCCATGGTCAACGGAGACGGAGGGAAAGAGAGGGCTGGCAGATGGAGGTGCGAGCTTGCCATGGTCTCCGGCGCTCCAGATCTGAGCTCGTGACGGCGGAGGCGCTCCAGATCTGGTCTCGTGACGGAGAC
>JAYMSU010001587.1:0-10124 GCA_036897765.1 Erodium chrysanthum
ACTATAAATAAATATATGTTAAAAACTTATAAACGAATATAAGATAGGAATCACCCTCATTTCCCCTTTGTAATATCATCTCTTATTAACACGTTAAATTGTGTAAAGTTTGGATATGTTAATGAAGATGTAGTAAAATAAATAACAGTTTAGTTTGTTGATAAAATATGTATGTGTCTTTGAGGTCGGTATATATTTTGACATACATTCTGACCATTTAATGGAGTGATTTTTTTAAGTGTGTCTGACCAGTATCTTACTTCGACTTTTACGGCATATACTATGTTTTGTAAAATATGAATGCCACTTTTTTTTGATACATACTAACACGTTGTAAACTTTTCATTAGTTTTCCTCATGTTTTCTTGGGATGCAGTTTTATATGTTAGGGATATTATAATGTGACATTTTATTGGTTTTGATCCACTATTGGTTTATTAACCAAACGCGTGTATGTATAACATTATTCACCTCTTTTTGTGTATTATCCGAAACTCTATTTGTGTATTTGATTGTGACATTTTTTTTTTATTTTGATTAGTGCAGATATCTAAATAACAATAAATTATTCACTGGTGAAACTCATCGTTATTTTATTTTTTTTAAGTTTTACATTTTAGTGGTAGCACCTAGTACATTATAAATAAAAGACAACAATAAGATACATTACAAAATTTCCACAAATTCCATCTCCACCCCATTGGAGAAATGGCTTGATTGCAATAAAACCTCTATAAGTTGATACTTGATAAATAAATAAACTCTCTAAAATAATATTTTTCTCTGGTCCCGACTTGGATGGGTTGGGTTGTAAAATTAACAAAATTCGAAAAACCACATTATAAAAATATCATGGTGCCAACACTATTAATTTATAGAGATTTTACTATATAATGTTTTAATTTATTATATATTTATTTGTTGGGGAAACTACATTAACACTCCCATTTCAACCTTTCATTTGCAAAAACTCACCCTAAATAACTTTTCGTGCCAAAAAAACTCACTCTAGTCTTTCATAAATTAGCAAAAAGAACTGGGATAATGGTTATTAGGTTAACGAGGTCAACCTCCCGTGTGTAAAAGATAGATTTTCCCTTGCTGATTTGAATACTTCATTGGACACAAACTTCTCATTGTTGCGAGTGATTCCATGTTTTTCGCACACAACCTAAAATTGTTGGTGTCTAATTCTTAAGGCTTATACTTGATAGATAAAATAAGATCAGTAAAATATTGAATTAAAGATCATAAGTTGCAATTCAATATTTATGGATATGAATTTGAAAATATGTCACTAATACTAAGCTCCTTCCCACAACAATCACCACCACCTAAAATGACCTCCCTTATATTCTCCAACAACATCCAGTCCCTAACCAAACCAATTGATAACTATAACTATAAACAAAAACAAGTCAAAAACTAAAAGATAAAATTGTCTTAACTACAAACAAACCCGTAAGCTTTCTTTATTTTATAGCTAAACATGTCTTATCGCAAAACTATTTTATGTACTTATCTGAACACACATTACACATGTACACAAAAATCAACCTCATCTACTCCTACACATGTATATACGAATCATCTATTCCTACACATATACAAATGGTGTTTTGCATTACGATGTTTCGTCATTCATAACAATAATGTTTATTTATTTTAGCAATCGGTGGAGGTCCAAACTTCATCAAGCACATTGAATCCCAGCTATAACAATATTATCATCTGAGAAGGGCAAAGCAAGAAAAGGATCACCTTAAAAAGGAGGGTTGAAATGGTACGCCATTAACTTATTTAACCCTTGTCTAGTTTTTTTTTGCTAATTCATGAAAGTTCAAAATGAGTTTTTACAAAACAAAAAAACAAAAAAAAAAAAAAATGTTGAAATGAGAGTGTTAATACAGTTTCCCCTTATTTCTTTGTGGCACAAAACCATTTGCATTCTACAACTCTTTAAGGTTGTCTTTTTTTTAGGGGCTTAAGGTTGTCATTAACTCTGTGTACACCAAAAAATAAGTTATAGATAATGAAAAGCTATGGTATTTTAATCTTTCTATCAAAAATGACACATCTTCTCGCCCAACCAAAAGAGAACTAAACTATTTCCCTAGACAATTTGGCATTACAAGGCAAAATTTCCATGGAGAATAACCATAAAAACAGGCCTTGAAATAGAACATGCAACAAGGCTGAATTTGAACCTTGCTCAGGTTTTCTATTGACCAAAAAAGACAGAAATAACAGACTACTTCACAAAATCAAAATCACTCCAGCAGAATAAAGTGCTGCTGCTACGGCTGCTCTCTATTAGGGGGAGAAAATCTAAGTGAAGCCATTTACAATCGGTTAAAACCAAATGTCTATACAACTAACTGCTCACTAACACTCTTCCTAGTTAATCTTCCACTGTCTGGATCTCACCCTTCATGATCCTGTTACTCACTACATTAAAACCCAGAACCGATGGGCTAACCTTCTTCCCTTTCTTCCCCTTTTTCTTTCCTCCCCCTTTTGCGGGACCACCTTCAGTCAAATCCCCGTCATTATCTCCACCATAACCTGCATTCTCAGAGTTGAGGTTCCCGACAGTGAACCCGGTGGTCACCCTCCGGTTCGTGTTATTCTGGAAGGCAATTTCAAGTACATCTGCCGGTAAAAAATCCTTGTAGTTGAGGAATTTGTCAATGAACTCATGATACGGATCAGCAGATCCAAGATTCTCTTTCAAAAGGATTTCAGCCTCCGCTCTTGATTGCTTTAAACAGAATTCCAGGACACTTGTATCTGGAATAAACAGATGGATAGGAAACAAAAGCTGACATGAGAAGCAAGTACAATTAAGTTGCAACCGCACAATCAAATCCAGATGTAAAAGATCTCATCTTCAAATCAATGTGATAAGATATGTGGATATGAAATAGCATGCTACTTACTAAGAGAATGTGCATTTTCCAATCAGAAACCGAGAATAAAATTTACTAGTGTTCCCTAGACCCAATATTTGATTTACAAAAAGTATTAGTTTTGTCCCAATTAAAAGCAAAATAAATATTACCTTTCGTCCCAATAAGCCTGACACACTCGTTCTCACACCAATCTCTGAAGTCCATGGCCTCTGCAAATGGGGAACGAAACAAAGTGAGAACACTACCCATAATCAGTGCAATACCATTAGTCTTGCAATGACTTACCTGAATGTTTGGTCATGGCATCTCCTTTTCCTTTCATGGATGGTTGAGCAGGAGCTGGTGACGATTTTTGGCGGTTTAATGACCCACCTGAGGTTCCTTTTACAGGAGTGCTTTTGTTCCCCCAACTGCCTTGGGTTGCAAGATTAGGGAAGTCCAGCCTGCAAATACGGAACATAATTTATTTGCCCATTCACAAACTATAACAAAATCTACATGAAGTTGGTTTGAAATAAAATACATCTAGAACACAAAATTGTTCGAGTAGGAGATCATGAAAATTAAAGGGTGGTCATTAATGAAACGAACTTTAAAGTAATGATGGAGGAAGAATAGAACATACTGCTTGGTGGTATATTGCTTTGATTGATCAACTGGACCCCAGAAAAGGTCATCGCCGCCTTTATATTTTGATTGTGATGAATTAACCGGTACGGGAAATGCAGCCTTTGATGGGGATGATCCAGTAACCAACCACGAAGGACCACTTCCATGTGCGGGTTGAGGTTTTTGAGGAACTGGTACATGGTTTTGGTGCTGAATAGAAGATGAAGACTTTTTCTGCTGCTCCTTCAGGATATCTCTTAAAGATGTTGTCTTAGAAGACTTCGCAGACTCAGTGGACCATGCCGGAGCAGGAGAAGAGTTCGCTGGCTCACTACTGCCCTTCCAGAGAACAAAATCTCCCAAGGAAGGACCAGATGGGATTACAGGCATCACTTCCTTCTCTTGAACAGAACGGGAAGTTTTGCCCTTCTCAACAGGACTTAATGCAACAGGTACATCAGCACTATCTATGGGTAACGAGGTCTTGGCTCCAGCACCCTTGGCTTTTGCAGATTTCTTCCTGCTCTTTTTAGTTTCTTTTGCCTCAATAAAGTTTCCATCATCCAGGTAATCTGTAGTCATGACTTGTGAGGATGGTAAAGTAGATTCATTGTCTGGAAAAACTCTATCTTTTTCAGGTGATTTTGACAGAACTTCCTCTGCCAAGAGATCGTGTAATTGGCTTTTCATTCCCTTTGCCGTCTGAGAAGCTTCATGCTTTCCCAGACTTAACTCAGTATAACCAGCATCTCTTGGAATTTCTTTATAGCTTTTAGATTCTGGATTGGCCACTACCCCAGCCCAAGGAGTAGACAAGGTCATAGGCTGTACAAAAATGCTAGTGTCGGGGACTACCATTTCTGTATGTGCCCTCCTCTGTTCTTCCTGCTGGATTTCCAGCAATGACTTTGGCTTAAAACCAGGAGCAGGCCTCCAAGCTCGCTGTGCAGAATCTATTTGGGAGCTCTGTACTGACCCAGAGGAAGACACAGTGGAATTACTCTTAACTTCCACGGTCTCAACAACATTTGCAGGCAATAAGCTCTTCGGTTGTTGGGAATCTGTAACTTCAACAGAAACTCCTGACTTTTTGCCTTTGTCTGTTTGAGGAGTTCCATCCACCAGTTCCCCTAAACTACTTTGTGCCTTTAATTCTGACTGCTTTAACTGCAGTGTCATTTTTGATACTTCCTTTGCCTGGTCAGAATGCGATTTGGAAGATTTTTGCTTTCTTGACTTCTTTTCGGAAGCTTTTTTTACCTCCCGGGTCTCAACCGTTTTAACCTCTCCCATAGTCGGCACATCTTTGCCTGTGTCTTTTTCAACCACATGCTTGTCAGCAGCATTTTCTGGCAGAACATTGGAATTATCAATATCTTCTGGCATTGACATTTCATTCTCAAAATTTGATACAGCTAGACCAGACATTACGGTCTTCGGACTCTCCAACGGTCCAGAACATAAAGTAGGGTCAGATGTTGCAACCGCAACTCTTCCCACAGTGCTCAGATTATTTTTGGAAGACTGATCCAAGCTTATAGGAGAAACATGGTTATAAGCATGAGCAGGTGTCTGCAGAAGAGACGATGCCAAATTATTGTTCAGTTCATCCTGTGAAAGTGCACTATTGGCTTCATTCGTATGTGGCATTGTTTCTTCTGGATGGATATCATCAATTTGTTCAGGAGTAGAAACCCAACTTTTTTGGTGAGTAAAATTCTCAAACATTTGATGGGGAAGATGTGCAGAAGAAGCTTCAGAAATAGCAGCATAGTTAACACCTTTGGAAACATGAGGTGTTAAATTCCCAACATTTGTGGTTCGTTCATCTTGCAGGCTGGGAACCGGCATTTGTGTGCCCATGTTAAACATCTCTGGTGATGGCTGGAGGCGACCAGAGTCGAGCGATTCACTATTCGGTAGTATTCCAGCAGACTGTAACTGTCCATAAGATGGATCAATGAAACGCTGGTTAGATTGATGCTCCGACAGAACCTGCGAAAGTAACTGCTGTTGGTGAAACTGTTGCTGTTCTTCCTGTTTCTGTTGCTGCTGTTTAAGTAACAGTATCTTGTCTAACACTGACAGCTGCTGAGTTGGAGGTAATGCCTGTGATTGCAATTGCATTAAATATTGCTGTTGCAACAGAGCTTGCACTTGTGGATCTTGAGATAAACTAGAGGGATTATCCACAGTTTTGGCAAGTAAATTTGTTATAGGTTGATTCTGTGATTGAGTCCTCTGTTGTTGGATCCCGAATTGAGCTTGGGGAAGAAAATTCTGATTGTGATACATGTCTATCTTCTCCTTGAGGGGATCCAACCCCCCTTGTACGGGGAAATTTGACCAATTACTAACAGAATTTCCGCCTCCAGAGGATGATCTGTCAGATAAGCCTTGGAGGATAGACATAAAATCAGAGCTTTGGGAGTGTGGAGGCAAATGAGTATTGTGTGGTACTGGAGGGACAGGACCAATTTCTGCATTCGACATGACAGAAGGAGCATCTCTACCTGGCCAATAAGGAAAAGGGGTGGGTAAAGATCTCTGCCGCTCAAGTGCCATTCTCTTGGCCAGAAGGTAAAGATGGTTCCCACTATCTACTCCAGACGGTGGCATAGTGCTAGAATTATTTCCAAGAAATCCTTGGAAACCTGCAAATAAGACATGACCAATCAATGTAAAACATTATAAGCAGGCTGCAACAGAACACCCTACACTTAGTATTCCAAAAGCAAAGACTATTCAATAGAATACCAACCTTCAGATAATGCAAACTTTTCCAGAGCAGAATTGCTTGGGTTACCAGACATAAGGGATTCCAGAAACCTATTTTGTGCTTCAGTTGTTGAACCATGTGTATTCCGTACTTCACTTCTTACCATGTCAATCTCATTCAAAGAACCTTGAAGACCAGAATTTGGCCTACTAGCTGAATCAGCAATATTGCTTTGTTTTGGTACACCAAATCCAGGTGGTGGCCTCGCTTTAGCTCGCAGATGGGGCATCACATCACCAAGTGAAGCAAAAGGCGTGCCATCTGATGAATTTGCAGGGCGAACTTGCAAATCTATGCCAAAATATCCAGCTTCATACCATCCAATGATGTCAATCCCAGGAAAAGGGCCTTGAACTTCACCTTGGGGATCTTTGTAGTAAAGGATTAGGTCCTCTGGAGAGGACGCCTGAAATTTCCGTGCTTCCTGTTCCCTTCCCAGAACAGCAGATAACTGTCTTTTGATGGAAGGATCCTCACGGGATTGCCATTTAGCTTCATCCTTCAGGTAAGGTGGATTAGCCTCGCTTCTAATATCCTTATTTTGTTGAGACCGGCCAATATCAGGAGTTCTTGACCAGACATCACTTGAGACTTCCCTCCAATCATGTGTTGTATTACTGCGTTCTCCAAATGAATGGGCTCGCCACATACCACCAGGATGAGCAGAAGTATTTCCTTGCAAGCCCGGTTCCTTACTGATTGGTACATCATCAACCTTTCTATGTGAACCATGGTAAGAGTTGTCTGAATAATTCGTGCGACCCCCTTTTGGATCATCAAAGATATCATCCTTGCAATCATCACCTGCATGTGGCAAATCTTCTCTACTACCTGCACAGTCAACAAGTTCCATCAAGAGCCAACCTCTACAAGGAAATACATAGTAATATATAAAGAATAATATGTTTGATAGATAGGCTACCAATTTTGGCTCGTCTTGATTGCGTATGATCCATTGAGCTTTTGATAGCAGATCCATCCTTAGAAATCTGAGGTGCACCACTACTTAATACGTCGCCTTTGACAATTCCAGCCAAAACAAACTGCATAAGGAAATACAGTAAGATGCTGAAAAGAACAACTATATGGATAAAAATAACCGTCATAACATTACCTGTTCTTCAGGACTAGGTGCACACAGTGCCAAAGGCTGTAATGGTTCTTCCTGAGTAAGAGAAGGCACTTGCACAAACCCATCTGCTAACTTTTTATATGATCCCATATCAGCCACCCTGTAAAAATGTATCAATTGTGTCCTACTATATCTTAATGGGGATGGGTCTCCGTGGGCACTTTCACATTTGTCAATCGCTCCTAGTGATTGAGAATGAGTGGAGGCATTGCTCAAACTTCCACTGGGATTAACCCTTCCACGACCAATAGAAAAGGTTGGAGGGGTATTCTCCCCATGTCCCCGGCCAGAAGAAAATGTAGGATTTTGTTTGTTCGGCGTTAGAGTTGGGGGATGAGCAGGCTCTCCTCTGCCTCTACTTAGGGAGTTGGGTCTCCAGGGCCGATAATGATCCCCCTCTCTTTCATCCTTTCCATGATTAGTTGTACGACACAATCCTTTGTCAAGAGAAGTATCACCATCTTTTCCGGAGTCCATCAACTTCTCACGCACGACTTCTGCCTCTTTATCATCTGGCCCCCAGCGTGTGTTCCACTTGCTCTCACGGCGTTGATCATAATTATTATCCTTGTTAGGTGAATCAGTCCAGCGCTCGGATGGGACACGACGTACTTCCCCAAACTGCCTTGAGGATGAATTTTCAGTCCATCGTCGGGTATCACCAAGCTCCTTATCTCCCTCTCTCCAACGATCTTTGCGAATAGAAGAATTGGTGTCCCTTTCCTCATCACGCCAACGCTCACGACGGCCAGTTTCCATATCAAGTAAGGATGGCCTGAAAACATCCTTTTTCTTCTGAGTATCATTCATCTCTTCACCATTTCTTGTAACCTTCATCATGTCCATACGAGAACCAGAGAGTGCATATGAACCGGAGTGATTTTCCTGTGCAAAAAACATAAATAAATTGCTGTTTAGCAAATTTATTGATTGTGCATCTCTAATCAACTGCATAATGAAATATAAACACACCAAAACAAAGGTTGATTTACAGGAAAAATAGTAGATAATCATATAGAAAGTAATGATAACATACCCCAGTTTCTATCCCTGGTTTTGTATGAAGCCACTGTGGTGAAAGTGGAATCAGATTGTCAGTTCCATGCGCAGCTGCATGAAGATAGAAGCCTCAATGTACATGTCACTCAAATATTACTAACTGTTGCAATAGCTGGAATTTGGCTTGGTGGTAATTAAAATGAACTTGACTGCCAACACTAAACAAATATTATGACAGGGTAAGAAATACTGTACTGCTGAAAATGTAATTTTAAGATCCTAGTGGCATAATTCAAGGAGAGATGGGGAGGTATGCCCAGCAAGATAAGTTTCAAAGCTAACCAAAAGAAAATTTGGACTGAGATGAAATGAACTCAATATACCAGCATGTTATTCACTCTAATACGAAGAATCTTTGTTTTACTCTCTTATCGCTCTCCTTTGTTCGCCTTGAAGCATATTATTATTTACTAACATCATTCACTTTACACGTCCTTTCCCCTTTTTCATCCCCTTCATATTTGCCACTTTTTCACACTCAATGATTTCCAAGAACGCCATACAGATACACCATTAAATAAAACAACGATTTTGATGCACACAGGGTTCATGTCAACTACATTTACAATCAGCACCTCCAAAATAACTAAACTGATATTGCAACACAGCCAATCCCAAGCAAAGTATAGGAGGGTTACAGTAGGTTCACAGCTAACATAAATTTTTGTTGAATCCCATCTTGTTTAGAAGTATAGAAATGGTCAGAGTGAACATTATCAACAATGAAATAGGTGATACATCTAAACCAATAAACACAAATGTGTCCAAAAAATTTAAATTGATGCAGAGAACAAATAAACAACAGACTCTTCATAAATATGGTTATGATTCCATGGTAGACAATATTGAATCCTATTTAACTGTTTAATGGGGTATTGAAAGAAACCCCAACTAGATGTACTGGTTTATCGATACCAACCAAAAAATCTTTGGACAAAATTGAAGGCAAACAGCAAATGATGCTACAACTTTTTCCTTCTATGATCTCAAAACAGCAATTCATAACATCATGAGATATGATAATAAGTTACAGAAGGGGAAAGTTTGCAGTGACGCACACTACTCAATGATATTAGAGTTTAAACCAACTGGTAAATTTCAAATCACCCCAATGATGAGTACACCCACATTTCAAATTCATGCTGCTTTGGGAGCAAATATAACAAAAAGAGCATTTTTTAAACTGACACTCCACACCATTATCAGTGCAGTGAGGAGAAAATGTAACCGCGGACAAAAATAATGCTCAAAATACAGTAAGAAAAACAGAAATCAACGCCACATTTCACATTCTACGTTATCTTTAAATGTAGTCGAAGATTGTTTGCTGCTTGATCAGCCAGCTGACACAAAAGGACGAAAACACCATCCACTCCTCACCCCAAAATTCTAACCCGAACTCGTCAGAAATGAAATTGAAAACGATTAATCAGAAAACAGCCGCATTTGAGCGAATAAGCCAAAACCCTAAAAAACACAGCCGCAGAAATGTTACCGAAACACTAAACATAAAAACAACAGCTTTAATCAGCGATATGAGGAACAGACACGGCGTTTCATCGAGTGCGGGCTTAGTGCAACGAAGACGACAAAGGCACCTGAGAGGAGAATAGATATTAGGGCATTCGAAATA
>JAYMSU010001588.1:0-10122 GCA_036897765.1 Erodium chrysanthum
TTCGTCAATGAAGTTGGAATCATGGGAAGAATCCATCACGTCAATGTTGTTCGCTTGGTTGGGTATTGTGCTGACGGGTTCAGGCGGGCTCTAGTGTACGAGTTTTTGCCAAACCAGTCCTTGGAAAAGTTCATATTCGTATCCAATGGCAATGACAAGGAGAGGAAGCCTCCCCTGAGTTGGGAGAAGCTTGAAGAGATCTCTCTAGGCATAGCTAAAGGAATAGAGTATCTTCACCAAGGTTGTGAGGAGAGAATACTCCATTTTGACATCAAGCCTCACAACATATTGCTAGATCACAACTTCATCCCTAAAGTTTGTGATTTTGGTCTAGCCAAGCTGTGTTCCAAGGATCAAAGTGTTGTTTCGATGACAGCAGCCAGGGGTACTGTGGGCTACATTGCACCAGAAGTTGTGTCCAGGAACTTTGGGAATGTTTCACATAAGTCAGATGTTTACAGTTTTGGAATGTTGCTGCTAGAAATAGTTGGAGGAAGAAAAAATAAAGAAGAAGGCAATAGGCAAGTGTACTTGCCAGAGTGGATATACAAGGGTTTGGAGCTACAAATCTGCATAGAGGAAGAGGATGGCGTAGAAGCAAAAAGAGTAAGGAAACTGAGCAAGATAGGACTTTGGTGCATACAGTGGAACCCATCAGATCGACCTTCTATGAAGACAGTAGTTCAGATGCTCGAAGGAGAGGAAGACAAACTAACAATGCCTCCCAATCCATTGAAGTCTACAACGAAGCCGTTCCATGATGCACTACCTGTCATTGTGGATATAGTGTAAGTTACAAAACAGCAAGTAAGCAAGCATGAGAGAAGAAGAAAATAACACAATATTATTGTAAGATCTTCATATGTACAAATAACAATTACGAAAACAATATAGGGAATCAAAATTCAAAAGAAAGGTCATTGACAGAAATCAAGTCTAGTATTACTGGCATACTTGTGTTTAAATACCTTGCAGATTCCATATAGAGCAATTATAAACATACAATAGTACACTTACGAACAAACTGCTGCTTCACTTTTGTACACAAGGAGAGATATTTCTATCGCATGCTCATCATTGGCCAAAAAAGAGATGAACTACAAAAAAGAAAGAGATACATACTATGCTCACCTGGCAGCTATAGTTGCTGAAGTTTGGTTCCATCAGTAAAGGAACACCCATGTTATTCATGAAGAATTGCTGCAAATGCAATGGCATGCAAACATTACAATTAAACAAAAACCCAGCAAAAACATGATGTATACTAAAAAGCTTGGACATATTATCTGAGAATATCAAATGCAATAAAAAATTGCGATTATGCTTACGACTGTTATTGGAGAGGCACGCTAGATGCTCTGTTTTTTTTATCAGCAAAAATCGATTTCATTGATTGAAAAAAAAAAGTCCAAACTTCGGGTGCCCAAGAAAGGAACCGAAGAGAGACATAAAGAAAATACAGAGACGCTTTAAGATCCAACACAAAACTTGTAGAATAGGCTGAGAAGCTTGCGTCTCCACTGGTTGAACAAAGTAAATTCCACGTCTTGAGGAAATTTCGATAGAAAGCTAAGACCTGTGGTCTTGCAGAGTGTGGATCCGAGTTCTTTCATGAGATTTGAGAACGAGGCAGAATAATAGAGTAATAATATTGAGATCTCCAATGATTGTCCTGCTGCCGGTGAGGGAAAATGATTCCATTCTTGTCTAAAACTTGAAGACAATGTAGAGGTCCTGAGTGACATGAAGAAGCTGGAGAGGTTTGTGATGGTTGCTATTTGGTGCATCCAAGAAGATCCATCTATTAGGCCAACCATGAAAAAGGTTATGCTGATGCTTGAAGGGACGGTTGAAGTTACAGTTCCTCCCTGTCCTTGCCCGTATAATGGCATGTACAACTGAAAACAACTTTGAGCTGTATCACCCTTGTACGATGACTAGGTTCGCTGGGCCGAGGACATGACAACTTATTGCGCATTCTGTGCCAAGAAAAATATATATCAGATGGATGTTATTAGCACTTCAGTAGAAACATTTCATTTCACAATCTTATTTATGCAATATCAGAATTTTTTCAGATAAAGCAATCAACTTGTGAATGTTCACTTAATCTCTTATTCCATGAGTGGAAATGGATCTCTTATTCAGGTAAGAAATTAGATAACTCCCCAACTCGATACAAAATGAAAGTTATATGGGAACAGTGGCACGAGTTTTGTTGGGAAAAATAAATCTAGTCTTCTAATTGTGACACTTGGAGCAAACAAAACAAACTGATTTCAATAGGATAAGCTACATGGGAACAGAAACCTGAAACCATACGTTCAAGCATCGGCATAACCTTCTTCATATTTGTCCTCTGAGACATATCTTTCCGGATGCACCAAACAGCCTCCCCATCTACACATCTCCACCTCCAAACGAAACAGCAGTAGCCAGTTTGGCACATCACTTTACAAGGGCATATCCAATGAACACACGCTTGAATTAAGATGATTGAACTAAAAAAGATTCAACTACTAGATCAAGAAAATAGAACACAATTCTGGTAAGTACGATGACTGAACAAAAAATAGATTGCAGTGTTGATTGAAGGACCTATTTTGCCTAAAAAAAACAAAGCTAGCAAAAGTTACAAATTTAAAGTTAACCATTCCAAAAAAAACATTCTTTTATACCCATGGGAATGGTGATGCTGCAACTTGCTGAAATACAAGTAATTTTTGGCAAAAAACACAGTGAAAAACAGGACGGAGTCATACCACAAGGTTAAGCTCATTCAATCTGCAGCTTGCAGATCATTAAGGAAAGTACAAGCCACGTATAGGTTATTCTGAAAAGTCGAGAAAAATAAAATATCAAAGCATAACATGACGAATTTGCGTTTTGCTTTTTTGATGCTTGTATTTGTATATAACTAATCCCTCGGAAAAAAATGGATTTCGAGAAAAACTTCAGAACATGGTAAATCATCAAAAGCAGGCTATTGGATTCAATTGAAAACAAACCCACAACAATGAGAGATTATGTGGACCAAAAACACAAATAGTAAAAAATGGCCAAACTGAAGAAATTCTAAATCATCAATGATCCCATGAAACTGACCAATTCAGTTACTAATATGAGATTTTTCCATTTTGGGGAAGAAAAATGAAGTTGATGCCTCAAACTGAGTAGTCCAAATCCCATAAACACTGTAAATCTAAAGCACTCAAAACAATGAATCTGAGCCAGATTACGTACCAATGCGCGAGCATTGATGATTTCAAAACTATCAACAACAAAAATGAATCAATCTGAGTCAAATTTAGTAACAAAACAAAAAAAAAACTCAAAATAATGAATCTGAAGACCAATGTGAGTCAAATTTCGTAAGCAGGAGCATTGATGATTTGAATATCGAAGCCAATAGCAGAGCAGGATCATCAATTAGGGTAAACAAAAATTCAAAGAACAAAATCTGAAAGCAGAAAAGCCATCATCATCATCATTGAACCAGTTCCAGACGAAACCCTAGGGTACAGGGAAAAGGAAGAAAAAAAAATTTGGACCATTTCTCGATTTGTGCGTGTCATCCTTGCGCAGGGGCCATGCTAATCTTCTCTGTATCGTTCCAATTTTATCGGATGTCCCCGAAGGGACAAGCTATTGCTCACAGCTGAAGCTATATTAACTTGAACACACTACAGTGGTTGACCGATGTGGGACTAAAACCAGACGAAAAGCGCTGAATTTAAGTCCAACTCCAAGGACGTACGTATTGGGCTTTTTCAAAACAAATTGGGTCTAAGTCACCAATTGGGCTTTATTAGTTGCGTGGCTAGCCAGGTTTGAATTAGATCGCAATTTGGTTAATAATCTCCTAACAATTGAGCAGTTGATCATTTTAGTTTGTTTGGACCATTGAAAGTGTTTATTATTTGTAAATTTGCTGGTTAATGAGTCCAATTAATACATGTATTTCGTCGTCTAAGGTAGGAATTTTTGTTCTTAATCGTTTACTTAATTTATCATTTTGTGATTTGATTTAAACTTGGTTAAAAATGAGAATTGAAAATGTTACATAGATAGTCAACGCATGCCAAATAAATAAGATGAGGATATTATGGCATGATTATGATATGAACTATGAATACTGCAATATTTCCCCCTGCAGTTGTAGCATGGAGTAATAAAATGCCCAATTGATATGAAAATGGTCTTGACCAAGAGCCTTAGTGAGATATCAGTCAATTGATGTTTTCCTGACATGGAACGCGGGATAAGAAATGAGACTTGTAGTTGTTGACGAACAAAATAACAATCGATCTCGATATATTTGATGCACTCATAGAAACACAAGATTAGAAGCAATATAAATAGTAATTTTCTTATCACAAAATAGAGGAACAACTTCCGTTCGCGAAACTGGTAAATCAAAAAGAAGATCGTGTAAGCAAAAAAATCTCGCGACTAGTAACAACCATTGCACGGTATTCAACCTAGCCTCAACTTAAGAGTAAGATATCACATTTGTTTCTTGGACCGCTACGAGGAGACTAGTAACAACCATTGCACGATATTCAACCTACCCTCAACTTAAGAGTAAGATATCACATTTCGTTTCTTGGACCGCCACGAGAGGAGATGCCCAAGGAATAGGATAAGCCACTGATAGATTTGTGTGTGTCTAGCCATCCTACCCAATATGCCTCCCAGTAAGGGCGCAAGAGAAAGTACTACTCGAGGAGAGGAGAATATCTTATCCAGGGCAACTCTTAAGATATCATAAAATATAAAAAGAAACATAGAGATGTAAATGTAATTGACTTGGGGCATGCATGAACTAACGGCATAACTAATATCCGTAGTATTTTAAATAATTGATCATTTGATTAAGCAAAAAACATGACACTCACTGTATGAAATATATTCCACTACAAAATTTTCAGCTGACATAACTGGCTCTCTATCTCTCTCAAATCCATTACATGAATAAACTACATGAACAAAAAGGTACTCTTTCTACTTCACTTGTATCAAAAACTCCATGCAGCAGTTCACATGAACTTTAAATCTTCTTCCTGTTCCACAACAACAGTGGCAAGAGCAAGTCTGTATGCAGAAGATCTCAGATTCCTAACCAAGACATATATTTCTTTACTCTCCCCCTTCACGAGGAATCCATGCCACTGATCCCGCCTCAGTCGAGCAAGCAAGGTTGCCTCGCAAAATGCTTGAGCTCCTGCCTTCTTGCTGTGCACATACATTAATACCAAATTCAAAACATTCACAAGCGAAATAAAACAATACATCTTTTGATAATCACAAGGTTGCAGTTGATATGCAGCAAAAATTGTGAACTAACCTTCCTCGCACAGACCCGGTTGTGACAAAGCCAATTGGCCACCTATGTGCTTCTCTGGCAACAAGGTCATCTGGTACCTGGAGTTCCCATTTCCCGTCAGATTGCTCTTTGAAGTACGATCTCACTGAGGATTCAGGCATTTGAAGTTCATCAGAGTTATTTTCCAACCTGCAACGTGTAGCAGAAATTTCTCAGAACTATTTTTGTCTTCATAAATATGATGAAAATATGTTTCCCTCAAACCATATGAAACAAATGTTGCAAACAAGATACTCGTCCAATTTGACTGCAATTACACTCTCTCAAAATAAGCTTTCTATTTCCATTTAGTCACTTAATTAGCCATGAATTACCAATAATAATGTTTAGCTATACACTAGAAAATGAATCTTTAATCTTTATAAATAGTCAAAGTGCACTCTAGTTTTTTTTTTCAGGGTGTCCCACCCATTTCGTGTAACCAATCATCCTCCAAACAATGTGTTGATTTTTAGAAAATAAAATGAAGAAAACCATCATGATAAGAAAAATGTAATATGATGACATGGAATCCATAGAATATCAAATAAAGAGTCAAAATATCATTCAAGAGAGTAAGAAGCTTTGAAGAATATATACCTTGAAGATATATCGCTAAGTTGAGGCGCACAAACAATTGCACCCTCTTCGAAAACTCCTTTCCTATGAGCATGGAGAATAACTCTAAGGAAACACAACCTATGGTCATATCTAAGTTGAGTTGTTCTATGTTGGGTCTGACTTATCTCGATTGCGTCCTTCATCAACTCTGGAAAACTTATCTTTTGGTCTGGTACTTGAGGGAACAAAAGCAAATGATCACCATTGACTGCATTCAAGTAAGACTTCAGCATGACTGCTGTCCGTGCTACGTATACTTCCAATGAATTATTCTGATAGTCAAGCGATCTAACGCCGTGATCTCCACAATCTGACTTCAGCAGTGAATTGTCACTGACCATATCTTTGCTAGATATCTCCTTAATGGAAATTTCTGTACTTCCTGCTCTAGTGAGTTCTTTATTTATTGTATGCCGGACAGTATGCCATGGGGATGGAAAGGGAACTCTAAAAAGACGCACAGCTGGAGGACGGAGTTCTGCTCTTTGATCAGATGCTATAGCTTCAGTTGCCATTAAGCACGAGTATGCCTTGCAATCAGGGAAATCCCAGGGAAAATATGGCAACCCAACCTGAAACGACAAGGAAATTATATGCAAAGCTTGATAACCTTATTCTGAAGTTGTAAGGCCTTATGTTGCATGGAATTACCTCATAAGCAATCCAATGCTTCTCTCTCAGACCAATTGCATGAGCTCCCCTGGAGACAAGGGGAACCCAGAAGGCCCGGACCCAACTTAAGGGTAGTATTACAGACCATCTAGACGATAGCAAAAGAAACAGTTATCAGGTACTAAAAATAAAATCTGGAAGTGATGCTCTAGCAACTGTGTAAACAAGATAGGTTGCATTGATGTTAAAGTAAATTATTTGGATGAATATTGGTTGTAATTAAATATCCCAGTCAGTCATTCAAGCTCATATTGAACTTCTTTATCTAGAAAGTCTTTATCATTCAATCTCTTATACTTTGTTGCTCAACTAATACAGCGATTAGAAATAAAAATTAAGAATGAATCACTAGAAGAAACAGAGTGCTATGCTTCATGTTATAGATTGATACAAACAAGAAACAAATTATATTCAAATTCTGCAGGGCAGTTTGCAGTATATATGGCAACAGATTGTGTGCGGTTACCATGTGCACTTAAGATTTGTAAATTCTACAAAGACCAACTGGAATAAAATAGCAGAAGAAAAGGAGTTACCCAAGAGTGGATTCCTTTCGATCTTCATTTTTCAAGAGCAGAACAGGGCAGAACCTCGAGCACTGGAACTTGGCTGAAGCATTCGGCACCCCTGAGTTGGTATCAAGGCAAAATAAATTCATACGACTGCGATATTTTTCAGTGCAAAGAACATGCTCTTCCACTGGAGGATTAATTTTGCTGTTGCTATCCCATAAGTCATTGGTACCATAGAGGATACTATTCTCTTCTGGTAGTGACTCGATATTCTTTTCTGAAATCCCTGATGAAGTAGCATGCTTTATAGCTTCCTTTTCTGGTACATCAGTGAGCATACTGATAGAATCTGACTCTGGAACCTCCTCAATTTGTTTTGGAAGACAGACACGAGGATCCTTGACGGTAAAGGGTAAAACTGCATGCGATGCAATATACTTCTCATTTTCAAATATAGAGGATTCCTCAACTCGGGAATCATCGTCAGCCTTTTGAACTGAACACTTGGAAAATTGAAGAGAATCTTCTGAAATGCTACATGGCCAATCAACATTAATTATACACCTAAAATGTCAGAAATTAGTTAAAAACAATACCAATCAGTAACTTACCCTGTAGTGACAGGATGTAATAGCTTTTGGAGATGTTGAAAAGCCTTCAGTCCCATTACTTCAAGTTTTGCAATTTGACCTTCACGTGAAAAACAACTAATTGAAGTGCCCTTCTCATCCATCTGAAGGACAACAAACATTCATAAGACAATTTGCGTAAAAATGTATTTTTTTTTTCTGTTTCATTCTCTTGACTAATTGGAAAGACAATCATACTCACAAGAGACACACAAACAATCCATAAAAACATTTCAGAGTACCATGTCTTTTAAGCATCATATAACCGGTGCATAGTACAAAAGACTATATCTTTCTCATTATAACATAGAAACAGTACTTGATAATAAACATTAACTCCACATTAACGCCTATAATGAAATTTGCACAATCAATTCAATTCAATATGTATGAATCAAGTTGCATGGATTAAAAAAGTAAACTTTTTTCAAGTATTTTCCAGCAACCTCTAAATGAAATAATTGTATTCCAAGATACTCCACAATGACAACAGAAAGAATTCCCACCTCTTTTTGACAAGCAAATTTTAGAGCATTAAATCCTTCCTCTAAAACTGAAGCATGTATCCATATCCAAAGCTGGCGATGGGGACAACATGCTTCAGTCATTTTTGTCTCGTTACAACCATCAGTGTTTTGGTCAGTCCCATCATTAACTCTATTCTGCTTGCCAAAAGGCCTCCACATGTAGGTCACAGGGGCGATTGGTTGAGAAACAGGTGTCCCATAATGATGGAGCTGCAAAAAAGGACATATAAGCTCCAAATTATAAAATCATCATGGTTTATAGCATACAATGCAAAAGGGATGACTTACCATAGCACTTCCATAGGTGACACCAGAGAGAACAGCTTGGCCATTATCAGAATGAGCTGAAGGAGGAGAAACTATAACCATTTGTAGGATTGACATTAGTGAGTCCTGGAAGCATGTGTTACAACAAAAGAAGTTAAACAATGTCACAATGATCCCGACCACAAAGGATGGAATTGTTTCACCATTGTTGTATCCACAATATGAAGCCTAAAATATCAATTTAATAGTTACAGGGGAAGGGGAATGCCTGCCTCTGGACCCTCCAACTGGACTGCCACATTATAGCTTGCATCATGTACAAGCACACCTTGCTTGAACCACTTGAGTAGAGCCCTTGAACCTCTTCCTCTACATAATACAAGACACACATTGTCAAATTCTGAAACAAACATTTGTATCTAATGGGTCTATCATTCACTGCAACCCCAAAACTCTTGACATAACCAAATTCATCAAACAAAAGCCAAAAAAGGGAAGATGCTTGATCAAAAACAAGACTCATTACCCTCCTTGCAATCCCAGAGGAAGATGAAAACCCCAAAGCTTAGACATTGTAAAGCGCTTAGCATGCCAAACATGTGTTCTCAGCCTCTTTGTTCCATCCCCTGAAGTACAGAAACCAGCTTCTGGGTTCTGCTTAAGTTCAGCTCTGCGACGGATGTGACGAGGAACCTTCTTCTCCTTCTTGCTCTTTTCCGAAGCAACACCATCGGCCAATCCTGATTTCTTCTGCCTCTTTCTGCATCTACTACTACCACCACCGCTCGTAGCTCGATTGTTATAGGCGGTGGTTCTTCTCCTCTTGTTCCTCCGAGACCTGAAATCGTTGTTCAACCGATCGGATACAATGGAGTGAAGAGTCTCGAGCTCGGGAGCTCGAGATTCTGCAAATCTCTGCAGATGCAGGCCTGGGGGAGGTTGAGCTGTTGATCGCTTGCTTCGATCGGTAGCCATTGAAATGCAGCTACTAAGAAGTACAAATTATAAAAACTTATTGATCAATAGTGATTGTGTAAAGGATATCGGTATTATTTCCGATCACTCGGTTTCTCGGCAGCCAAACGGAGTAATTTTCCTGAGAAAATAGGCGTACATTTCGACTCAATCTCAAGGGTTTAGGGTTTTGGTTTCTGAATTCTCAAACGCAGGAAAGGTAGAAGAAACTTAGATACGGTGCGTTTAGTCTCACCGATCTGGATAGCCCAGCCCAGATGCGTAATAACCCGACCCAACTTGAGAAACTATGCGACGTCGTTTTGCTGGGAAGTATCGGGCCCACATACGAGAGAGAATCAAAGCCATAAACCCTCACATTTGATCGCAGAAAGAGAGAGTGATCTCATGCGAATCAGATCCGTTTATCGACGACGAACACATGTCAATTTGGGAAGCTTTGTTATGCTTCTCCATCTTAGTTTATTCAATCTCAGCTGCTTCAGCTGATCCGTTCCATGGCTGTGGCGGGTTTTTCCAGGGGGAGGGTTTTTTTCTTTTCTTTTTCTTCTCTC
>JAYMSU010001589.1:0-10117 GCA_036897765.1 Erodium chrysanthum
GCTCACAATAGTATAGGAACGAAATGACGGGTCAAGAGTGCCACGGGTCACTGCAAGGCCCTAGTTCCGAGAAGATCAATGAATGGTCACATCCAGTCCAATCCACGAACTGATCATCGCAATTGCATCGCAAGGCATCGTCTCCCTATCAAAAAAGGTGGGTTTTGAATGTGTGAGAGAGAAAATGACAATCTCCATGAGAAGGAAGTAATAAGTTAATAAAATAAAAATTAATTTGAGTAAAACTCCAAAGATAAACATAATTTTCAACGAAACATTGGTTATAAAATCATAATCAATTTTTCTTTTTAAAATTGACACATAAATAAAATCATAATCAATTTTTCTTTTTAAAATTGACACATAAAATAAGATACTTTCCTAATTATCCATATTTATTCGATGGGCTCATATGGTGCTCCTAACCTTTACATAAAACTCATTACAATGTAGACCTTGGAAAAGCCGGAAAAAAGAACCCGTAGTTGCGTAGACTTTGCCGCCCGATATATATTGGTCTTTCGAGTTCCAGTCTCAGTGGTATAAGAAGAAGAGAGCCCTATTACAGGATAGGACTGAAAGCACAATTTAATTCTCCTCACCAAATCTCAACGGAAAAAAGGTAAAAGCTCTATTGCGTGTGTGAATTTGATGTTGATCCTTTCGAATTCACCTATTTTTCATTTATCGATTAAAGGTGCTTGAAAATGAGGCTCCTGAAGGTGGCAACTTGTAATCTGAACCAATGGGCTATGGATTTCGATTGTAATTTGAAGAACATCAAAGAGTCCATAACTGAGGCTAAACAAGCTGGAGCTGTTATCAGGCTTGGTCCCGAGCTTGAGATTACCGGTTATGGCTGCGAAGACCATTTCCTCGAACTCGATACCGTCAATCACGCGTGAGCTCCTCTTTCTGTCACTGCTTTCTTTCTATTTCTTATTTTATTAGATTAGAGTTTCTGTTTATCTCTTAATAATAAAAGTTCACATTTCTCCCTAGCTATTTGAAAGACCCATGATGATACCCTAAATGTATTTCCAAATTGAGTATTAATGAAATTACTTGGTGAACTTATTTTGTGTATGTAACTACATTTTGACAATTCAAACGATTGAGATTTACTTGGGGTTTTGAGCTAAAATGTTGCTTGCTGATGTCCGTCTTTGTGGCATTGTGAGGGCCGGTTTAAATTATCGTTTAGTTGACGTGTAAGCAACCCATTACGATACTTGAAAAGTTTTCCATATAAGAGTGCTTTTTCTTTTACTTGTTTCAAATAGGCGACAAGAATGATTATGTGGAAGTTAGCCATGAACTTCTGAAAAAACTGAGTTCTGCTTTCTCTGTACCACTTAAATGGATATTAGGTTTACTTACATCCAAGACCCAACATCGGAGCTAGTTTAGTTAGAACTCATGAAGCCACCATCTATTTCCTTATAATGTTTGTCTTCTTTGGAAGATTGTTGAATAGCACAGTACATGAGTTTAAACAAATTGGCTTTAGTTTTCTTCTGAGGTACAAGGGAACCATGAGACAGATTTTGTACCTTAAACACAACTGGTCAAGTAGGTTCAGGTCTTAGAACTGACTTAGGTGAGTTCGAATTCATTTTTGGGTTAACCTGGCCTAATGGTCGCCTCTACTGAAATATTTCAAAGAGCTAGCTAGGTTTTCCAACCCTATGAGTTGTTTCATAGTGTGGCAACAGCGGAAGGAGAGCCTGAATCCCGACGGTTTGGTGAATTCTAAGCAACTTCAGGAGTTGGATGTGTCTAGCTTAAGTCCTGATAGAAAGTTTGTCGATCTTTAACCTGTTAAGCCAATAGTGCTCCTTATATGACTAGTCTTTCTTATTAAATGTGTTATTATTACAAACTGGGAATCTATAATTTAAAACTAGTGTATATGCATTCTCCACTTATATAAAAAAATGTTACTTTTTGTTGTTGTTAATTTTGGGGCCTTACTTTCTTTTCCTTGATGAAATTTGCTTGTAGTTGGGAGTGTTTGAAGGATATTCTGCTTGGCAATTGGACAGATGGCATATTATGCAGCATAGGAATGCCTATTATAAAAGGGTCAGAGCGTTACAACTGTCAAGTTCTATGTATGAATAGAAAAATTATTATGATACGGGCAAAGATGTGGCTTGCAAATGATGGGAATTACAGAGAACTAAGGTGGTTTACCTCATGGAAGCAAAAAGACCACCTTGTGGATTTCCTGCTCCCAAATGAAATATCTGAGTCAATATCACAAAAATCAGCGCCCTTTGGTTATGGATTTGTTCAATTTCTAGACACGTAAGGGAGAACATTACTACTTTCATCTTCTCAATTTTAAATATATATATTTGAAACTATATGCTTCTATTTTCCTTGTTTTCTTCTATTATGTAGAGTGAACTGTTTATCTGCATAACATGAAGAGCTTAGTATTGATTCCATTCCTACAATTTTAGTACATATGCATGCTAGCCAGAAACACGTGGCTAATTAATACATGCATGTCCTAATTAAACTGTTTTATTGGTGATTCTCTGGATTTCAACTCAGTGTTGTAATTCACTTATTAGATTTTTTTTTAATTATTACCATTATATGGGAACCTGCAGAGGTGAGTGATATGTACATGACCTTTATGCATGGCGAGGTATACCACAGACCATTTCATGACCTAAAATGCGTGTTGCAACTTGCAAGAAACCATTAATTAGCTCAGCAAGTTTTAAATTCCAATTGTTCTATGGTTTGTTTTTCATTAGTTCTTAAATGAGTATCTCATTTTGGGCAATTTTTTCCTTGTTAGGGCTGTTGCTGCTGAAGTTTGTGAAGAGCTTTTTACACCTATGCCTCCTCATGCCGAGCTTGCATTGAATGGGGTAGAAGTGTTTATGAATGCAAGTGGAAGCCATCACCAACTAAGGAAGCTTGATGTTCGTCTTCGAGCTTTTATTGGTGCTACACATACTCGTGGAGGAGTTTACATGTATAGTAATCACCAAGGATGCGATGGTGGCCGCCTTTACTATGGTACATACATGCTCTTCATGGACTGGAATGTTTTAATTGTTTATGAGATATCTCTGGGCAGTCCATGCATTAACTTGTATGTCATATTGTTTGTGGTACACTTGCCTTACCCTTTCTAGTCACTATAGGTGAACATTCATCTGCTATTTGCTTTAATTATACTTTTAATCAATGGACAATTTAAGGTATGTATTTTTGTTAATGTATATGCTGCAGATGGATGTTCTTGCGTTGTTGTGAACGGAGAAATGGTTGCTCAGGGTTCACAATTTTCTTTAAAAGATTTCGAAGTTGTTGTAGCCCAAATAGATCTAGATGCGGTATGCTTCATTTTCCTTCCCAGTGCATTGCATTATTTCTCTCACTGTGATTGCATATCATATCTACTTCCCAAACTAAATTGTTGTCATTTACACATCATAGATCTACCCATCCTCCTTTCTTCTTTGTCTTTCTACCTTCATATGGTTCTAATCATTGTATTTTAACACAGTTTGAACTATAAATATGTTACATCCAAATTCTTTATTTAATATTTTGTTTTAGGTCAGAGTATATTAATGGCTTTTTATTTGGTTGCCCATGTAAACAACTGGATAGCTTTGACTCAAGTTCACAGGGTACTTACTCTATGAAGCTGAGCCTCATTCATTCAAATGAACCTTTGTATACTGATTCATGCTGTATTCAGTAGCATAAACCCTGATTTCTGTACTTATTTGCTTGGTTGCAGGTTGCGAGTCTAAGAGGGTCTATCAGTAGTTTTCAGGAGCAGGCAAGTTGCAAAACCAATGTTTCATCAGTGGCAGTACCTTTGTCTCTTTGCCAGTCTTTCAACCTTAAGTTGTCACTTTCCAGTCCACTTAAGGTTAGTCCTCAGTGAAATGCATGTTGCAATTCTTATTTATCAGCACTTCCGAAATATGGATATGCTAGAAGTTGACTGTACAAGTGGAAATATTTCAAAATTTTAATGTGTTACGTCTTTAAGTATTGATTATTACCTAATTTGGGGCAATCAATGTTACTTCAAAGCTTCTTAGAACTTTGAAAAACCAATCTCTGTAACTAATTATTGGACATGGATTAATTATTTTGTTCAGAGGAACTACTTTTGAAGTAATATAATGGTACATTTCTGATAGTTCTTACAATTTACCTCAAATGTGAGCGTTTGGTCAGTTGGCAAAGAGTTTGCTTTCTTCTATGTAAGCAAAGTCTTGAGTCAAACCTTTATACATACAATTGCTGATAAAAATCATGATGATGATAATAATAAGAAAGAATAAGAATAATAAGATTCAAGGCATGAAGTTTGGGCTTTAGCCGTCTTTAATCCCTCTTAAAACTTAATATTTTATAGATTGAGTATCATTCTCCTGAAGAGGAAATAGCCTTTGGACCTGGTTGCTGGTTATGGGACTATTTGAGAAGAAGTGGAGCTTCTGGTTTTTTGCTTCCTCTCTCTGGTGGGGCTGACAGTTCCTCTGTAGCTGCTATAGTTGGCTGCATGTGCCAGCTTGTTGTAAAAGGTCAGTGTTAGTCCCCTAGATATCATTGCATAATCCAGAATCTTACCCGCTGTATATTTATTTCAAGTTTGTTGTGAGTCCATTAGCTCCAGAACGAGCGTACTAAATATAATGTTAATAATGTACACAAAGTTTTTTAGAGGGTAAGTTTTAGCATGACAGTGAGGTTTCAGTCTTGTAACCTTGAGGTCATATGCTACTATGCTAGAGTAAAGGAAACAGCCACTCTGCAGAATTATGGGTAAGGCTGTATAGTGACCCTTCCAGACCTCATAATAGTTAGAAACTCATGGAGTGCCCTTTTTAATACAATAAATTGTTTCAGGTTCAATTCGCTGGCTAATCCTGATACAAACTTATGTGCCCGCAGATCCAGCAACAAATTATTGGCAGCTGAACAAAGTACCCTGACCAATTTTAAATATTGGCCACTCGATGTCATGACTCAATACTAAGTAATATTAAGCAATAAATCAGAACTTGAAGAGTCTTCTTTTTCTTGGTGCAGAAAGCCAAAAGATAATAATTCTATACTAAGTTAATGCATTGTAGACAGTAAAGTAGATTGGATGGAATTATATCAGGTAAATGAGATTGCAATAGCTCCAAAACTTCAGCTATACTCTTCCATTGGATTACCAAACCACCTTAGAAGTTAGTCTCTGGTCTCCAGTAAATATTTTTGGCTCAAAGTAATTAAGTTTGGTAACCATTAAGTTGAATTTAGCTAAGTTTGGTTGCCAACTTTCTCCAGAGTCATTAGAACAGGATCTGGGTGTTGGGAATGAAGAACCTGAAATTGGTTTCAGGAAATATATCCCTCCTAGGTAGCGTAAAATTTCTATAAGAGAAGCCTAAGTAGAAGGATCAATTCCCATTCTTGCTATCTCAAATTAAGGGTCAATATTATTGATCTAATTACATTTTATTTGTTTGTGCACACAGAGATTGCAAATGGGGATGAACAAGTTAAAGCTGATGCAATACGGATTGGACATTATACTAATGGGGAGTTTCCCACAAATAGCAAAGAATTTGCGAAACGTATATTTTATACAGTATATATGGGATCTGAAAACAGGTAGGATCGCTAATGTTTGCTCTTTGCTGTTGATTGATAGCATGAGGCTCAAGTGCCAAGTGTGCCATTTAGTTTGTATTGTTTGGTTGGCATCCTATTGATATCAAAGCTGATCTTGATATGTTTTTACTCAGAAACAAAGCGATATGCAGAATACTGAGCATACTATACTGCGTCAAAGGAAAATCTTTAATCTAGTGAAAGAAAGGATCAAATCAGAGATTGCATAAACCTCAATATACATAAAGTGAAATACTCCCTTGATATTAATGGACATCCCCATAGATAGTTTTAGTCAAGTCCCACTCTTTTGTTTTACCCTTGCAACTTAAAGTAATGCTTGAAATGCCTTGAGATAGTCTTTATTTGTGAACTTGGGTCTGATCTATAAATTTTTTGTTCCTTTCAGTTCTGAAGCCACAAGGTTGCGGGCAAAGGTGCTTGCAGATGAGATTGGTTCGTGGCATCATAATGTGAGCATTGATGGTGTTGTATCCTCAATACTATCTTTGTTTGAAACAGTGACTGGAAGGAGACCAAGGTACAAGGTAAAAGAGAAGTAGAAATCTGTTATGGGTCTAGGTTCAAGAAAATAATGGGTCATTTACTTGGGCATTTCATGCTTAATGTCCCTTCGGTTCTAGTTGGCTGTTACTAGGCTTTAAATTTCCATTGCTAGTTAATAATGAAGATCAGAGACCCATGATCTTCTCAAAACTTTGAGTTGGAAGCCTTGTGGGTATGTATATATATGTACGCATCCACTCATCAATAAAAGGGCATCAAGAAGTAAATTATCAAAAAACAAATCGAAAGGTTTAGCAAGAGATCTTGTGTTTTCTCTAATGAATGCTACACGAGATCTGGCGTTCTCTGCAATGAATACTACAACACCCTATCCCATAACTCGATCCAAGTTCGGGACCGTATAAAAATTTCAGATCTCTTTGTCGTGGTGATGGGTTGTTAATATAATTTCAACATTCTTGCATCATTTTACGAACAGTTTTTTTATTTATAGAAAAGGTAGAATCTACCAAAGTTGGGTCCATCGACCTATTGAATTTCACTTTGGATTGAGTTAGGTCTCACTCTTTATTTTGCAGGTTGATGGGGGATCTAACAGTGAGAACTTGGGGTTGCAAAACATCCAAGCTAGAATTAGAATGGTATTGGCATTTATGTTTGCTTCACTGTTGCCTTGGGTTCATAACAAATCAGGATTCTATCTTGTTCTGGGTAGCTCCAATGTCGATGAAGGCTTACGAGGTTACCTAACGAAGGTAATTTACTCATATGCATGGCAGAGGACACCAATTTTGTGTAATTACTGTTATGGGATCTGTCTTTTGAGGGCATATAAACATTGTCCGGCTCAAAACTTGCTACATATGTACACACATGCACATTACTTGTTGGTTTCCTCTATTCTATTTAGTTCTGATATACTTGTTGTAACTCGCTTTGAAACAGTATGACTGCAGTGCAGCAGACATAAATCCAATAGGAAGCATTAGCAAGCAGGATCTGCGAGCATTTTTGAAATGGGCAGCAATCCATCTTGGATACTCATCCTTGGCAGAGATTGAAGCAGCTCCACCCACTGCTGAACTGGAACCTATTCGTGCCAACTACAGCCAGGTATCTTTTCACTGCACTTGGTAATCAATCTTTATCCATTTGCTTTCATTTAAATAATTTGTGTTCAACAGCTCGATGAAGTGGACATGGGAATGACATATGAGGAACTGTCAGTATATGGAAGGTTGCGGAAGATTTTCCGGTCTGGTCCTGTGTCTATGTTCCAGGTTTGTAAGTCTGCAGTCGCCTAATTGGCCTTTATAAATTGACAATCATAATTTGTTTGGTGTTTAAAATTGCTAACTTGACATTTGGGATCCAGAATCTGTGTTACAGGTGGGGTGGAAGATTAAGTCCAGCAGAGGTTGCTGAGAAAGTAAAACACTTTTTCAAGTACTACTCGATAAATCGTCACAAGATGACTGTATTGACACCGTCCTACCACGCTGAGGTATGTTCTTACCCTTTGTTAATGAAATGAAATGATAGTTGGTTGGATGCTGTAAAATTTGTTTGTGATTCCAAAATAAGAAAATGGTTAAACTTGTTGCAGAGTTATTCACCAGAGGATAACAGGTTTGATCTCCGTCAATTCCTGTACAACGCAAGATGGCCATACCAATTCCGCAAGATTGATCAACTTGTAGAGAAGTTAACATTGGAAGATAAATTGGGGGATGGAAGTGGGATGGGGGTTGTGGCTGCAGCCTCTGGGGACCCCAAAGCTGGCTTTTAGTTCAAACTGCCAACTTATTATTCTCAACTCATATTTATACTACCTCGCCGTCTCCAAATAAAGCGGATCAGCTCATTTTTCAAATAGCTTACCTGCTCCATCATTTGCATTTGTTGTACGTATGTTGTATCAAAATTATTTGTGCAGCAGACTGTATTGAAAGGCTGACAGGACAGTTTCTTACGTAGACAACCTCTAAATTACCCTTTGGGCTAATTGAGAAGCCTAGTTTTACTATTTCCAGTTGGACTGAGAATAAACAGAGAAACTACACTTACAAGGAATAGGAATCATCCCGTTCTTTTTATGGGCCAAAGTCAGTTGACATTGTTCAGGTTATTTACCCCGGTTTTACATGATTGTTCTGAAGTTTGTAACGTAATCGGAGAATATGAATAGTCTTTGTTTCATCATAATTTTTTTAAATAAAATCTGATTTGAGAGTTTACAAAATTTAATTTGGTTTTTTAGGGTTAGTGTTATAAATTTAGGATTGGAGATTAGTTAGGTTTGGGGTTTGGTTAGTTAGGCTTTTCAGTTATGTCATGTAATGTAAGAGTATTTTTCTCATCTAAAGAAAGAGTGAACAATAAACTAATAAATAATCTGACGAAACCACTAACGGTGTAACAAATCAATAGTTTAACAGATCGGTTTTCGAGAAAATTATGTAAAATCGAGGTATAGTTTAGGAGATCCGAACGTAATTCTCCCTTACGGTTAATTGTATTGCTTTTGTTTAAAGTTTCACGTGAATGATATTTAATAAACTCCAAAGATTAAGACAATATTATTTTGTTTAATAGAGCTTGTCCTTACTTTGTTTGCGGAAAATGCTAGGACCAAAAGTGGAGTTGAGCATGATCAAAAGGAGAGGGAACTGCAAGGTGACAAACAAGGTGACGGGCAACCAAGCGAGGAGCAAGAACCCAAACCTTTTTGTGGATAAGAAAAACCGCCCCCCCAAAAGCTATCATCATGGCGGTGATGGACACAAATAGGCTCGCCAGCCCCAGTATGAGCCTCCGAGGCAGAGCGTACAGGAAATCCTTTTCCGCATAACGCGACGTCAGAATCGATAAGAACATTATGATGGCGCCCACCGACGAGAACAGCGAGATCGCGTTCGACGCCACGAACATTAACAACATTTTCCGGTCATCCTTATCCTGGTAAAGTAAATTGGGCCTGCAGTCTTGTTCGGTCGGGCAGAGCAACCGCCGCCGCAAAAGCTAGGGTCGTGAGGAGTGTCGCTGCCGTTAGACACGATGTTGCCATGCCATTCATCCATTTCTCACCGTCTCTCACCAAATCCTTGTGCTCCTCAGAGAATATCATTCGGGGTGTTTTGTTATCTCTATCGTCAACGATGTCACCACTCTCGATTCTTCTGACGCACGCAATGCAGGTTCACATGGCGTGGTCCGATTCCTATGGCAAGTGCATGATCTCGCTGACCACCTCGACTATGATTGTGATTACTTTAGGTTCAATCATATTTGACTTGTTTGCGAACAAAAAACACAGTAATTTGTTCATTATTTATCCAAAATTAAATTTACGAGTCAAATACTAAGAAAATATTTTTCAAATGATTTGTTTTTTTACAATTACGAAATAAAAGTTCAAGAATATTTTACATGATTAGAGAGATACTTACTAAATTTGACCTTTTAAACTTACAACAATTAACAAATATAAGCTTTCAATGGCCTTTGGGGCTTGTGGCCACGTTTTGTACGCGGGAAAAGGAAGCTGCCAAGATAGAGAGCGCATGTACGGAAGGCTAGGTTACCAAAGACTTGTGGTTGAATAAAGCGAATCATAATAACACGATTCCGACGAGGAATTGATGTTCACGGTTTAGGATTTAGGGTTTATGATTCCGACGAAGATGTTTCTGAACTTGATGGATAAAGAGCAGGATGGGATCAGGTTGATCGTGTTCATCGGATCCCATCATGCAGTATCTGATATTCAAATACATGAACAATGTATTGTATTTATTATTAAAATTCGTATTTGGTTTAAACTTTAATACGAAGTGTCTCGTCCCATCAGGGTTAGCCCAGTGGTTAAGGTATTTACTCTCTTAACCACCAGGGTAAAATCCTGGGGGGGATAATAAATAAGGAATTTGTGATTTGC
>JAYMSU010001590.1:0-10117 GCA_036897765.1 Erodium chrysanthum
GGTAGCTCAGCTGATTGATCTTAAATATCTGGAACATGGCAGGTGAAATGTTATATGCACCAGCTATTATCAGGGCTTGAACACTGTCATAACCGTAATGTGCTGCATCGTGATATTAAGGGATCAAATCTTTTGATTGACAAAGGCGGAGTGCTAAAGATCGCTGATTTTGGATTGGCATCCTTTTTTGATCCAAATCACAAGCAGCCTATGACAAGTCGGGTGGTTACCCTGTGGTATCGACCCCCAGAGCTTCTCCTTGGGGCCACTGATTATGGTGTGGGTGTGGATCTCTGGAGTGCTGGTTGCATTCTTGCTGAGTTATTGGCTGGTAAACCAATCATGCCTGGTCGAACTGAGGTAACTTCATAATGCACTAATTTAGTGAAGTGAATTGTGTAATTGATGGTTCCATCACTTGTAGGCTACTCATTGTTGTGGGGTTGTGATTGTTTTATTGTTACTTTAGGCCAAAATATTGATTGCATTCAGATGTTTCATAAGCTGATTAAAGTCCCACTCGTGCCTTGCAATTTCTTATATATAAATCAAATCTCCTCTTTTTAGTTTGCAAAGGGGGATAGTCAGATGAATGAATAATCAGAGTAAATGTAGTTCTCCTTTCAAACTAATGACCAATATGTACTGAGTGTGTTTTTTAGCCTGGTAAGATATATTTTCTGTTGAGAATTATATGCTGCATACATTTCTTCTCAATTTACTGCCCAGAGTAGGTAAAAGTTGGAATACTGTTAAGTTATAGGTCCTACTCTTAAAGCAACGAAAAAAACAGAAAAGATGAAATATTTTGCATGAGTTATGTTATGAACAAATTTTGTTGGACTATTTACTGTTCTGTTTACCTGTGATTAAACATGGCAACTCGGAGAAGTAGTAAATCATGAGTTTTCTCTTCTTTTATCCTCCAGAAAGGAATACTCCAAAATATACTTGTTTTGCTCACATTGCTCATCATTTACTTCTCTTTTGTTTTCTTTTTGGGTTGTATGTGGGATGCTTTTCTCCCTTTTCTTCTAGACTTGCAGACTTCTTATTAGGACTAACAATTCATCATTTTTTTTGTGCTAGACCTATTCAGATTTTTGTGTATTTTGTACAAGGATCTTTTGTATCACCTCCAATAACCCAACCTGTTGTGTCATTGATAGCAGACATGGTTCATCAAATGAAATCACTATGTTGTATGAGTTCCTTGCAGCCCATCCATATTTTAATCTGTATATATCCTTGTACAAATTCGAGAAGTACATAGTTTTTAACCTCAATAAGACGTAAAAACAACACAAGTTGCCCTTATCTAAACAGTATAGATGGGAGCCAACCTTTTGTGAATCTTTCTTCTAATATAATTTGCCACCTTATATTCTTGATTCGGCAAATACCTCTGACATTCTGATCTACGGAAGAGGTTGACTTGTATCTATTAATATCTGTACTTGTACTACACTTCCACTTGGTTTGCAATGTTGTGGTAATTTTATTTAGTCAAAGCTTATGCCCATGTATATTTTTGTTCCTTAAACAGTTAAACTCATTACTCGTGTAAGATTTGATTGAAAAGCCCGAAAGAGAAATACATGCTGATGATGCCCACTGCAACCAGATGTGACGTGAAGGAGTGATAAAAATGTTATGAGGAAACTATGAAGTTTCATTTAATACTGGCCTACAAAAAACACTTTTTTTTTCTCACTTTCTTTTCCAAATAAGGGCTTGGGCTTCTCATACTAAAATGACAACTATTGGTTAGGTGGTTTGGCTCTTGCCTTTATATGCCGCCCATAATTTTATCTATTTAGTGACAGTCATTTTTTTTGTTTCCTTGACATTCAAAAAACACACAACTCATTGAAGTGCTCTACCAAATAATTACCAACCAAGAACATGTCTATTTGATGTTGATTTCTCTACAACATGAAATATTTGTTGTAACTATTTTTTACGCACTTCCTGCCAAGGCTGATATTTTTCTGCACTTAACTGTAGGTTGAGCAGCTTCACAAGATATTTAAGCTTTGTGGATCTCCTTCTGAAGAATATTGGAAGAAGTCAAAGTTGCCACATGCAACCATATTCAAGCCTCAACAGTCATATAAACGCTGTATATCACATACATTCAAAGACTTCCCACCATCATCACTTCCACTAATTGAGACTCTTCTTGCAATTGACCCTGCTGAACGTCAAACTGCTACTGCTGCATTGGAGAGTGAAGTGAGCCCTCCTTTTTACTGTCTGGCCCTTTTTTCTCTTTTCCCTTATTGTCAGTGCCGCTATATGATTGAACCTGGATTGTTTTGAAGATAATCAGAATGCAGGAATGGAAATGCGAATGTTGCTCTCGTGCTTGTGTTTTTATCAATGACTGCATAAAGATATAAAATAACATGGATGGGATTGAATAAACATGGTTTCTAATACAAACACAAATGATATGTGATTCCTATTCCCTTCAAAACTAAAAAAAGCTAAACATTTCCTATATATGATCTGAACCAACATATACTGCTTGGGAATCGTTTGCTGGGATTTTACTTCGTCTTCTTACATGCACTATAGTAAGAATGGATTTGCATTTCTCTGGGGAGTTACGGTATTGTATTATTTAATGATGGAAAAGATGTTTCCTACAAAAGCCTATGTGTAATTCATTTATGTGCATTCCATACATTATCCTTGTAAAGATGGTTGTTTCTTTACTTTAGACTATTATTGTGTGTGTCAATTTTAACCTCCAGTGTAAGTATGTCATGATGTCTATACATATGTTTTTCTGGTTACACTTAGGATAATTTATGAAGTTTTTGATAATGAGGACCTTTTTAGTACCATCTTCTTATATGATTTTCTCATTAGGAACTTGAAATAATGTGTTTTGAGAAACTATGTATTGAAACCGTTCACTTCCTCTAATTAGCTTTGTCTGTTTTTCTGATCTGTTTATGTGTATTTGATTTCTGTGTAAGATATGTTGGTTTTTAGCTCTCAAAGTCAGATAGGCACCTCTGCACTGACAATAACTATAATCTACTTATAAATTGTATAAAGACTACACATCTTTTTTCTTTTCTTTTTTTTCTAATCTTGTGAGGTATGTTGTTTGTTTAGTTCTTCACAACCAAACCCTATGCATGTGAGCCTTCCAGCCTTCCTAAATATCCTCCAAGCAAGGAGATGGATGCTAAGCTACGGGATGAAGAAGCTAGAAGGTTGGTAACATCTTTTATGTACAAACTTAATAAGTAGCTTTGATATGAGAGTAGCCTGAACCATGTTTCTACTTTCAGTATTGAATGGTTTCAGATTTCATGAAGTAGTTACATGTTAAGTATATTACATTTATAGTATAAACACCCACATCGAATAAAAGTGAGAAAAATGATCGGAATATAGAGTTTAGGGCCACATCCAATTAACAAGGCTGGCCTTTTAGTTGTGGATCCAGACCAAATAGATTTAGCTCTAGTTAAGAATTTACACAGTATTAGAGCCTGGTTAACCCATGTGGTAGAAGTCTGACTTACACGTCTGACCTGTTGGTCACATTCACATGGTCTAATCCTGGTATGGTCGGCATGTAAGATGTCCAGTCCTACATGTTAGTGGAAGTGGTAAAGTATAAACCCATATCGAATAAAAGCCAAACAAAAGAGTTTCACATAAAGGCTAGGGCCTCACTCAACTAACAAGGTTGACCTTTTAGTTGTGGAGCCTGAGCCTATATACATAACCCGATTTAAAAAAATACGTTGCAAAATCTTTTGATAATCTTAGCACTGTTGGGCTCATGTTTGCACATTTTTATTGCCTAGCAAACTTCCCTTTTCTTTTTGGAGCTCGAATACATTAACATTCATTCTACTGAATTAGCTACCTTGTCATTTACATTTTTCATGTATTTGCCACTGAAAATAATGTGTTTGTTTAGACTGAGAGCTGCTGGGAAAGCTAATGCTGATGGTGTGAAAAAATCACGGCCACGTGATCGAGCTGTAAGGGCATATCCTGTGCCTGAAGCCAATGCTGAACTCCAAGCCAATCTTGATGTAAGCTGTTCTTATTGTTCTGTTATTTCTCTAGATTGAATTTGCTACAAGTGAAGAATGTAAGGATGAATGTTTTGGTTGACAAATATTTATTTTGTGAAACAGAGACGGCGCTTAATAACACATGCAAATGCAAAGAGCAAGAGTGAAAAATTTCCTCCTCCCCACCAAGATGGAGGAATGGGTTATCCATTAGGTACGTCTCATCACATAGATCCAGCTTTTGAGCCCCCTGATGTACCATACAGCTCCTCAAATTTCTTCCCAAAAGCACCGATCGAGACTTGGTCCGGCCCTTTGGTGGAGCCACCAGCTGTTGGTGGTCTCAGGCATAAGAAACGCGTGAGGTGATGATTGAATTTGAACAGGCTTGTTTGAATGACTTTTAAGTCATCTCAGAGAGAAATATGACTTCGGTTCACTTGCGAGCAGCGAGGTGGTTGTACAAGTAGCAAAAGCTGCTGCTGTTGAGGGAGGGCATATTGTATTTACATTTTTGTTGTTCCTGAAATATATTCTTTACCATACTGACAGACTGATAAAGACATTTATGTGGTGTTGTATTTATTTACTGTATCTTTTTCAAAGTAGAAAAAATTCTTGGATTTCATAACTGTACTTTGGATACTGACAATCCTAAAAAGTTTGCAGTCTATCTCTGCCTTGTTCTGGTTTATGTGTTTTGGTTATAAAGAATACATATGAAAGGTCAACTGAAGGTAACAAACATAGCGGGGATTATTGCAAAAACGTACTTCCTACTATATTTTATTGCAGGTTACTCTTATCTTTAAATGGTATGGTTGTGCAGTGTGATTATGAACTTATATTTTGTTACATCATTTTATTTCAAAATAATGATTTTGTCCTTACAATTTTAAATTAGGAAAGGACAAAATCAATTTTTTTTATTAACCTAATCAACTCAAATGCTCAATCAAATTCCAGGCATTTTTGTTTTTTGTACCTTTTATTTTTAATTTAAAAGGATAAAGTTGTCATTTTAGAACAATTTGACACTAACATACAACAAAGTAAAACTTCAATTCAGAACTCGCAGCGATTTAAAGACAAAGGTACCAACTTGCAAAATGTCGATAAATCAGTATTCATAAAAGAAAGTACACTCCCCTTAATACAAAATTACTTGGTTTTGAAGACATTAAACATTTATTTGATGACAATAAAATTTGTAAGGAACATCGAACTTACAAGAAACCCCTCGAGAAGTTCTTCAGGTTTTTAAGAGATTTGTTGGTGAAGGAGTCTAATGGAGGACAATAGGGCATTTTGGGATGTTGAAAGGAACTGTGGTAGATGTAGACAAATTAAATCTAGATCACAATCTAAGGATTGCATACATTTTTTACCTATTCTACATAAGTACTATACATACAATTCAAGTTAAATCTTTGGTTTTTTTTTTCTCTTCCCATTTGACATACATGTTTAGGTTCATTGACATCATTTCGCAAATTATCAACCCTTACCAAAACCCCCAAAAGTTACAAAATGCAGGTCAAAGTAATTAATACCAAAAATACAATCCTCTCAGTGAAAGAAACATTAACAGACAAGCATCTACTATGTCAAACAACATATACTATTTGTGGAATCAATACAGTGTTTCTAGCGCATGGAATGGATGCCAAAAATAGAGTTCTTGGCCCACATCTCTCCTCCCAGCTGCATCATCACCACCAATTACATCATGCCCCCTCTCTCTCTCCACAAAATCATCACTTCTTTCGTTACTTGTAGAAGCAATAGTATTTCTTTTGATGATCAGCCAGAAATATCAAGCCAAATATCTGAACAGGTTGGGATTGTCTTTGTCTCTTTCCAAATAATCTCTCGTTATCAGATCTTCAATTCGCTTTTTAATTGCTTTGAAATCAGGCTGCAAAGGAAGAAGCTCCATTGAGCAAAACAGGTAAAGGAAATAAATGGAATTGACTTCATATGACCATAACAAAATAAGCCAAACCTTAAACATGCGGCCTAGTTGTTCAACACATTCCATAACAAGCTGCTGGTGACCCAAAACTTTCCGGCTCTTCATTATGCGCACAATTGAAGCATCAATGGCATACCGTCTGTCTTTGTCAACGTCTTCAATTACCTTCTTCTTCTCATCAACTGGAGGCAAAGGAATCTGCATGTTCAATGCATTAGTCATAAGAATGTAACAATAATACTTATCAGCAAGACAAAGTTAACACAGACAAGACATATATCAATACCTTGATCCTCCTCATTTTATCTGTAAATCTGGAGTTGAACTCAAAGTGATCGGTAGGTGAAATGGTTTTTGTGCTTGGCTCTTTATTAAGAATCTTATACTTTGCACACGATAAGGAATGAAGTAGCCTAATCACATCATCATCAGTTAAGTTTAACTGAGTCATAATCTCTGAATAACTCAGTCTATCTGATGAATTGAATAGCAGCAGGGCAGAAGCCTAAGAGCACACATTAAGTGTTAGCAATAATATGGACAAGAGGGTATGAGCTGCAAAATACTTACTGGTTGTGAGTTTCTGGACACCCTACCTGATATGTTGTCACGATTAACTCCATGGTCTTTGGTTCAAACTTCCCACTGAGGTTACAAGTTCCCAATGAGTATATCCATGTAAGTTTTCTATGCTTTGTTTTTGTTTGGTAGAACTCCCTGAAGACTTCAACACACTTAACCTGAAGTAGCAGTGATCAACAAGATGATATGTTGGTGCTTTAGCACTAGATACTATGCATTGGCAAATTCCTAATCAACTAATAATTTCTAGGCTTCAATTTAAAAGAGATACGATCCCTACCATTTCTGCAGGCAGATTGAGATCAAAGGACTTGTAACTAGGCCAAAAACCAGTGGTTAGAACAGTAACTGTCAAATCGATTCCTGGATTCGCATTGGAATTGTTACTCAGATATTCCTCAAAACTAGTCTGGTTTTCCCTTGCTAATGTCAAATCCGTAACCTACAACAAAAAGAAACCGTCAAGAATATGAAAATTCGTTTCCATAAAAGTTCACATTCCACAACTGACCATTCCCTCCATCTTTGAGGTGAACTGACCACCACATTGCTGCTTCAACTTTGTCAGTATACTTCTCTCATGATCATCATTAGCACTCTTGTCAAAAAGAAGCCGCCGGGCAAGCTTTTTCCTGCCAGAAATTAAATAAATTGTTTTTATTGAGGATAAATGTGGTCCATATTGGTGTGAAGTATTTTCTATCTACAATTATTTACCTGTAGAACTCAGCAAATAGATCTTTGTCACTGATGTAGGCAAGAAGCTTTACTACCTGCAGACCAATAAGAACTATTTAGATAGAACACAACTATATCATAATGCTCCAAAAATAGCAAACCAGACCTTTTCTAGTGTTTCCTCAATGGATTCATCGCTTAGCTTTTCACTCCCACCTTTCTTGAGAATATTATCACAGAAAGTGGCAAGAAGTTCAGCACTTGAACTTCCAGCCACACCCTTGTTGCAAAACACCTCAAAAGCCTCTTTAAGTGCCTAGAAAAGAACAAATAAAGTAAGAAAATCAAGATTAATATGATGCAACAAGAACTAACTTGGGTCCTTATGTGATACTAACCTTGTGAAAAAGAGTGTGGTTCTGAAAACAGTCATTTACATATGCAAGATACTTGTCATGCAGCTCAATCACTTTTCTAACAAATGCCTGAAAACCAACTTAAGTTAGCTTTTTTCAAATGAAAAAACATAAAAGTTCTTAACTGCGTCATAAAAAATACCTGTTCCTGCAAGCCAACCACATCTCTTTTATCAGCCTGTTGGAAAGACAGACAGTTACATCAGCAAAAAAACATAACTTATGTCAACAGCTTGGCTAACTATAAGACAATATCTACCCGAAGCATCTACAATGGTTACACATAATCGAAACACGAGCACCCACTTACTACTGCTACCTCTACATCAGCAATAACAATACTCATATTCCCCAATTATAACGAGTTTTTGTCCCTCCATAGAATTGTGTTACAACATATATACCCTGTTTGTACTAAAACAAGTGTATTTTCCTTTGTATGAATTAGTTGTAAGCTATAAACACTTAGCGGGGAGATCATTAAGTAACTCCACTCATTTATATTATCTGGTAAAAGTGCAATAAGAGACATATTTTGGGACAGAGGGAATAGAAAGAACCAGCTAAACCAGGAAGCTCTCTTAATCCCCAAACTAATGGAAATTTAGAAGAACCATTGGACAAGATCACTTGAGGAAAAATTATGAAAAAGTGACAATTGCCCATGGTTATTTTTCCCTTTCTTCAGATTCCAATCATATATTTTTCTCCTCCATTGGAACAATTCTTTTAGAAATTAGGAAAAAATCACCCCAGTCCACATAAAGATAAAAGGAGGGTAGCCATGTGATACATAAAGCATAAGGTTGATGCTATCCTTTTACCAAGGGAGGAGTAAATATTAGCCCTGATGAGGTTGCATATTTGCTTTATAAACACAATTCATGAATACGAGACTAAACAGCATTAAGGGCACAGCAGCTATGAGTGACAAAGGAGAAATTAGCCCGTTTCTCAAATAGGAATTTGTCAGATTACTACAGCTACCTCACTTACTCAGTTATTCTACCCAGCTACACATTTTATGTAACAGACTATCACAGCCACACATTACTACAACTATGCAACTTAAAAACTTTTAGTTAACATTTACAGCAAGGTTAATTTAATTCCTTGTCAACTTCCCTGGAAAATAGCAGCTCAATTGCTTCTCTGTATATTATATATATAAGTCAGATTCAGATGCCTTATACAAGAGAAGATTATGAGGCAATCTTGAAACATCTCAGGAACTCTTATCTAAGTTCCATTATCATTTGCATAATTTCACGAACTTCAGTTAATCAAACGAAGTGCATAAAACCCATGAACAGTAACCACTATAAGTTATTTCAAACATCAAACTACAGCTAAAACAACACATTATTTGGAAGAAAAAAGTCACCAGAGAGCAACTGTAGATCATATCTAAAGAGCATCTTGTGCAAAAATTAAGAAAAAATCTCATAGAACCCCCAATGCACGAGCTAATCATAAGAAAACACAAACCTTCTTGTTGCTTGCTGCATCTTCAGCCTGTTTGACCAATGCTGTACCCTCTGCAGTAACATGCTGCATAGCAAAGAAAATTAACACCACAAAAAAGATTTTGCTACCTGGAGAGAGAGGGTGAGATGATATGAGGAGTAAAGACAGCTTACCTGCTTAAATATACTTGACACAGGATCTAAGCCTCGATTTATTTTTGAGTAGAGACGGAACATTCTTGATAAATCCTCTACCTAAAACAGCAGAACATTATAATAGATTATCAACATTCTTTGGGATTTTTATCAGTAAGCGAATATCAGAACACAACATAAAATATATAATACCTTGTCATCTCTAAGCAATGCATGACATCCAGAATGCTCCTTTTCAAGCAGTTGAGTTGCATACACTGACAACAACTCGTGTTGAACTTTCTGCAAAGTAAAAAAGACTTGTAAGAATAGAAACATCATTAGTAAAAGTAGTCCCAGAATACAGAAAAGTGATTAATAATCATGTCATAAGTATCTTTATCACAATCCACCACCACCACCATATAAAAAACTTTACAAAAGCAACATATACTAACCTCCAGCAACTTTGGCTCACTGCTGGAATGCAAGTAATGTGAAACTCTATCCTTCTCCCGTTTCAAACATTCCTCAGCCTGATCATTCAAGATGCATCAACATAGAGCAAAAAAATATCATTTAACAAAATAGCCCAAACAGACAAAGCTTACTTTCAACATGTAATCTGGACAGGAATCTTCGAGAATCCAGTTTGAAGCTTTCCGAGAATAATATGAAGCAGTATCCTTTAACATGGCTGTTTCAAAATCCTTTTCATAGTAGTCCATCTGCCCCATTCCAATTTCAACAAATATATCCAAGACATTTTTCAATAAAGCTCGGTCAATCTGCTCTCCTTCACGTTCTTGATCAATC
>JAYMSU010001591.1:0-10115 GCA_036897765.1 Erodium chrysanthum
TTCTGTTAAAAATTGGATGGAAAACGTAACTGTGATAAACTCAAAATGGTAGGGGAGCGCTAGTGATAAAAAAAAACTAGGTGTATCTGGGTGAAAAACACGATATGGTAAGTGTAACTTTGTGATATTAACCCTAAAATAAAAGATGATCGTCTTGCTTATGAAATTTGAGTTAAACACACCTGAATTTATATGGATATGAGTTGGCTAACAAAACCGAACCACGAGCCCACAAGAAGATAGCAGGCCCGACATTGGCCCAAAATTCAAAGTTAGTGGCTTTTCTTTTAATCCTGGTGATGGCAAAAATTGACTGACCAAACCCCAAAAAAGTTCGGTCACAGGCACAGGCCCTCAACCAGATCCAAACGCAGACTCAGATAAAGCGCGTGACGTACACCCGCAGACGAACTATGGAGTCTCGACTCCACGCCCACGCGTGTACAGCCCATTCTCCACGTCCACAGAGAGCTGTCCAGTGCCAGAGATATACATTATAATAATTATATAATTTATTTTTGTGTTAGAAAAAAGAAAAAAAAAAACTGAAAAGCAAGACCAGAGGATCTAGGGTTTACTTAGATCTCTCTGCTATGCCACTTCTTCGACTACAACAAAATAAGGGCATCGAAACCCAAATCGCATGATGTGTTAAGGTAGATTGGTTCATGGTTTGAGAAATCGAAGCGGGGAAGAGAAGTTGTGAAAGAAAATTTATTTATTTTGGTCTATAAATATGCGGGGATCGCACAAATCCAAAAGGGTTTCATGGGCTGCTGATGTTAATCTTTGTCAGGTAAAAGAAAATTGCATCCTGAAATTGTCGATCTCGACAAGGAAAATGAAATTATTCAAATTGCGTTTTTGCTCTACTGAGCAAATCTGAAATTGGCACTTGTGTGAACGCTAATTGATTGTTAAATGGGTTTACTTTGTTGTGTATGCACTGTTAAATTTATGTGGCCACCTTCAAATCTAACTTCTTTTTGCTTGGTTCAATGGCGTTTTGAAGCATTTCCTGTCTGTTACAATGGGTTTTGTTTATGCAGAATTTGGGGTTCTCCTTGGATGAGTTTTGTCTGAATTTCTATTGTCTTTTATCTTTGTATGTTGATGGATAAGTCTGAACCATTTTGAGCAGTTTCATAATATCTGTTGTTTTGAAATGGAAATGACTGTGTAGTGCTACATGGAAATGACATATTGCAATGTTCTTTAGTCCAGTGGTTTGTTATGTCTGGTTAGGTTTATCAGATCCAATGATAAGCAATTTTAAATTGACAGGTAGTTAAAATAGTGATATTTTCTTATTTTGAGGGAAAATGATCTACCAATTATTGATTGCACTTGCAGTCTTAGTTTTTGCTGATATGAAGTAAATGGAAGAAGCTGATTCTAAGAAGAAATAACTGAGTTATACACTACATGAATGGCTTCCTTGGATTGGTGATATAAAGGCAATGGAGATTTTTAAAACATAGGAGCAGGAACTATATGCCTTGATTGATCTAATTCCACTAACAATGCAAAAATTAGAAATATTGGGATGAGACACAAAATGTGCCATCATATATACAAGATGATGACGTGTTCCCCATTTTTAAGGCGTTATTAAAAGCAACCCTGTGAATTTTATATTAGTTTGAACTGATAATCAAGAAAGAAAATAATACCAGCATAAAGACAGATATTGTGTAGTTATTGATCACTAGATAATTGGAAGTTGCATATGATGATTAGTTCTATGTAACTGTTACAGATATTTACCTTTCATGGAGCATTATCCAAGTTGAAGTTGCTGCAATATGGGAAAACAGAGAGTAAGAACTGAGTAATGGGAAAATATATGATGACTTGAAAATGTGACATTAATTGAAGCTGAATTGTGAAAAAAAAAACCCAAATGTCTTGCTAAGGTTATGCAATAAAATATAATGTATTTATGATTTTATATTTGAAATTTGTGCACCTTAAGATATTGCTGATGTGAGAAATATGTCTGGGCTCAACAAAGGAAACGATGTTCTTTTGTTGTGGCATCAAATTTGAGGATGGTCTGTTTGTACATTTTGTAAGGTGAGGAAGGAAAGCTACAGAAAAAAAATGAAACCTTAATCTGGAATTGGTAAGGGACTGCTAGGAAACGAAACACAATGTATTGAATCACCTTTATTGGATTGGTATTAACACCACTGTTCAAATTAATTTTCATCTCCATACTGTTAGCATGCATTTATCATGCAAGTTGCTTGGTTAGTTCATGACATTGTTTTTCAAGGAAATCATATTATTTCAGTTATAATTTTGAATTTTTTTTTTTATCTAATCTTATGTTCTTTAAATTTATGATTATATATATTTTATTATTATTTGTTAAAATGCCATAGGGTGTATATATGTATAGTACTGTAGTGGTGAGTTGCACCTTTTATACTATCATGTGCTACAATTTTACCTTTGAGAGGAAAATGGTGTTTCTAAGGCCCAACAAGTTTAGAAGTCGGGCATGATTCAGTATGTTTTGGAAAACAATTTATAAGCTTGAAGGAGCTGCAACTATCATTGCTTTATCTTAAGTCTAAATTAATTTTGTACCTTTGTTAATGGTTGCTTTACTATGGAATTTGTTTATTGTTTATATTGATTGCTATTGAATTTTGAACCTGGAAGAACCTTATGTAATTTCTTGTTCATGTTGCCCTCTCTTAATTTAAGAGATCTGCTTTTGGTTTTAATTTTCTTAGTGACAATTGAATGCAAGTAGCTTGTGTTATTGTTCGTTCAGGGTTAATTTGATGGGTAGTCATGGTGTGGGGAAAACCCCTGGCTCACAAATGGCTTTCCTTAATAGGGTGGGGGTTCCCTGATTTAAACAGGGATAAAGACGATGACTCGCAAATTAATCATGTCATAACTAAGAAGAATATTTGATTTTTTTAAATAGTTTTTTAAAAAATCGGAGGTTTTCAGTCCTTGTGGTGAAAATACATTGGGATGAAGATAAAAATAAATCTCAATGGAGGGATGAGGATAGCAATTTTTTGTGGGGACAATAATGGCTCTCCCCATCCCTAGATAAATTCTTTGTTCATATGCTATGAATTTTATGTTTATGACTTCTTTCTAGTAAATTCCATGGTTTTTATATGCATGTTGTCTGACACTTGTATGTCTTAGATGCATTTTTTTGGGAATCTGTTAATGTCCCGAGTTTGGATTCGAGTCATGTTTCCTTGGAGCGTGAAGTCCAAATCAACCCTCTTCGGTGGTTGTTGAGATTTCCCCTTCTTTCAACCTATTAGGAATGTTAATAGTTTGAGAGATCGATAAAAGATAGAACTCCCTAATCTCAATAACCAACATCTGGTTAAATTATTTGGTTCCCCCTTTTCATTCCCTAATCATCATTTAAATAGAAGTAAGATCACTGTATTTCTCTGATGCATGGAGCAATGTAGTAACTGTAATGCAGTAAATAGAAAATGCAGAGAAAAGTGGCCTAAAATCCTGATACCACGCACAGGAAGCAGTTTGTTGTGTTCCTCCACTCCACTACGCCGCAACTCCTAATAGAATCACAGTGGTCTAACCCAACATGAAATTTGTTTTAAAAGTTTTATTTTACTTTAGGTGTTCTCTCTTATTCATTCATGTATTTGTTTGGTTCTATTTGTAAAATCATCCTAATATTGATTGGTTATTATTGCTTATCTTGTTGTTCCCTATGACTACAAGCCTACTAGTTTGTATGAACAGTAAGGTGAGGTTTTATGTTTCTGAAAACAGCATGTTGTCATGAGGTTTACTTGAAAAGGGATTGAGTATGATTCTGCTTAATTCTCACTCTTGGAGACAGGGCATAGACAGCCATTTATTATTTAAAATTGTCAAGGAACTGTAAAAATTGACTGTGTTGTAGATTGTGAGAGAAGTGTTAGAGAGTATCTCATATACTTGGCTAAAGCAGTTCATAGTTTCCCTTCGGTAATACGAGCTTGGCTAGAGTTGTGCTATTAAGTTGGAAAACCCATCATTTGACTCATCAGTAACTTATCAAACTCTAGTACAATCATTCGGTCTTGAGCTTCAGTTTGTCATGATTGCTATCCTAAATACATACAGGGATATCTATTGGCTGAGGTGCCTAAAGTCAAGGCTTTGGATTTTAGTTTATATTTCTGCATTCTGTGATGATGTATTTGAAATTAATCTGTCTTTCAATTCGCTGTCATCTGCAGTCTCAACATAATTTGATTGAGGTCGTAAACATAATTGGTGATTACCTTTTCTAATAAACAGGTGAAGTTGTTTCTGTCAGAGGAGTGCCCTTCACAAGTTGGGTTGGGTGGACAAGATCACCTTCAAGCAAAGGCATCGTGGCTGCTGCATTCAACTGGAACAGGTTCTGATGATTTCTTACCTCCAGGTTTTGAAGGATCACAATCTGGAAACCAGTTGCAGATTAATCTGTCAGATATCCCTCTGATCAAGTGGAGCTGTCCACACAGGGTAAATGGCAGTACTTTGTATGTTCAATTTCAGTATGATTTATGACTTTCCATGTGTTAGACTTGGAGATCCATATAGTGTCAATCGGGAAATTATGAAATTTAGGCCTATGGGTTTTGGGGTTTAGGCAATCCAAGTAGTATATACATATGGTCATGTACATCAGATTAATCATCAAATACAGAGGTAAATTCCTGAGATTGACATTTTGGTCTTATGAAATGTTCTTCAACAGATTGTGTTGGACTCCACATGGCTGGTTGCTGCTGGGGATGAAAGCAAAGAGGTGGAGCTTCTAAATGAGAGGGAGATGAGGGTGCTTGAAGCAGTATATCCACGGCCATCTGCAATTCCTCCAAAGTTTGATATTTCTCTTGCTTTGCTTTAGTTAATTCCTTTTAGCTGCTGAGTTCCACATTTCACTCTTACCTGAACAACTTCTTCAATCCCTGGTGCAGCCCCTCTGTTTCAGCAGACATAGAAAACATTGATCACAATGATTGGCAAACTCTTCTGATACCCATTACTCCAATCGAAGATGAAGATGCAGGAGTAGATACATCACTGGACTATAACATGCCCTTAAGTTCACAACATTCTTCATCTCAAGCTAATCTTCCTACCAGCATGAAAACAGCAGTGGCAGGAATGGCCCCAGGTGTAGATACTGATGCAGTTGCTGCAGCATTTGGTGCTGTCATGAAAAGCAATGAACAAGGAAACTTGATTGACCATGACTTGCTCGTTAAGATTCTCAGCAACCAAAATATGATTGAGAAATTGGTCAGAGACTATGGACCATCAGCCAGCATGCAGAACATACCAAAGCCAAGCTCACCACCAATTTCCTTACCAGATCCTCCTGTTCATATCAATAGGCCAGAAATGCTTACACAATCTGCTGCAACCTCAAGTGGGTCCTATTATCCTCCGTCAAGTGTAGTGGGAGTGGGACATGTTCCTAATCCTCCAATCCCTCCTGTTGTGGTCCCAGTTCCTTCTCAGCCTTCCATTGGAGCTCCTCCAAAAGACATCAATTATTACAAAAGCTTGATACAGCAACATGGAGGGGAAAGACAAGAACCCCTTCCACAGTTTGGTAACCGGCACAGTTCATATCCTGGGCCAAATCAGGAATCCTTGAACAATCCCAGACCTAGAGATCCTAAGCCCAGGATTATGAAACCGTGCATATACTTTAACAGCACCAGGGGATGCAGGCATGGATCCAATTGCTCGTACCAACACGATGAATCATACCAGAGGCGGGGGAATAACATGCCAGAGGGCCAGGGTGCAAAGAGGATGAAAATGGATAGGGAGATTACAGGCACATAGTCTTACCTGCTAGTACCGCCTCAGCTCCGTCATGCATGTATATGTTTCAAGTGGAAATATGCTAATTGCTGCCCAAATTTTAATTGTCTTTGAAATGTTCTAGCAAATAGCTCCAATGGAAATATGCTAATTGCTTTCCAAATTTTAATTATCTTGTGACATGTTCTAGCATCATTGTGTGCAATGTTGAAATTTAAATTATGCTTGAGAACCAACCTGCGAGTTGCAAGTGGGGGTTGATGGATCAGGAATTGAAATCTTTTTTTTAAGTAAACTATGTTTATAGATTGTATGTCAAATCGTTCATTGCTAAACAACTAAAACACCGCAACAAATACACTAAAATCCAAACTAGATATATTTTTCTCACATTTCTTTATATACAAATCTATGTCTTTTTCGGGTGGGCCGATGCTCCGTGGGCTTGCGAGTTTCAAATTCGTGGCCCGATCCATCACACAACAGATCGAGAGATTTGAATACGTGGCCCAGTCCGTGGCCCGCGAAAGTCCCATAGGTCCGGTTGGGCCGGCCGATAAGTGACGGTCCATTTTTGTTATTATCGGTTAATGTTATTTAGAACAAACCGGTTCAAGCAGACCGGTGTATAAGAAGAGAAGCAGAGCGAGAGAGAGACTCCGCCCTGAACCCTCGATTCGAACATCCATCAAGCTGCTGTGCCGTCGACGGCGATCAAGATGCTGAAGTTTCTGTCGAAAGTGAAGATCGAGTTCAACGCGTTGGACCCTCGCATAGCGTCGTGCATGGAGTTCTTAGCTCAGTGCAACACCATGAAAGCCAAGGAATCCAACCCGGCCTGCCAGGTCACCGTCAAGCGCCGCACCGACGACCATCCCCCCCAGATCTCCGTCACCTTCGCCAACGGAGTCGAAGAGGCCTTCGACGCCACCTCCACCAATGCCCACACCATCAGGACCATGATTCTCGAAAAGGGTCGCTACCTTGAGACCGAGCAAATGTTCCGAGAAGCCGGCGAGGCCTGGCCTGTCCTCATCCCCGCTGAGGAGCTCCACCAACCGGCGCCTCCTACTAAGGTAATTGCCCCTTCTTTCTTCTTATATTCTATGATTTTTCGTTGGGGCATTTCGTCGAATAGGTAGTGTGGGTATGCTGTTTTCCCCAAATTATGAATTTCATAGTCTGAGATCTGATTCTTCGCTATGTTTCACTTGCCTTAGTTCGTCTTTTACTTAAAAACCGATCGTTAATCAGTGTAGGTTATTGTTTTAGTGTTCAACCCAACACAAAGTTATAGGTTTACTTACCTGGAAAAGCTGACGCGAGGAAATTTAAGGAACAAAACTAGTTTAGTGTTATAGATTAAGAAATTGTACATTTCACTTGTTTTTGCTTTAAAAGTTACAATATTGTCAGTTCTGATTGAGAAAAAACATTGATTAGGTGTTAGGAAGCTACATGGATCAGATGTTAGAAAGGACGGCTCTTGGGACTTGTTTAATCATTCATTAGGGGTACTAACTATATATAAAATGGGGGTGCTTGGTTTTATTATCTTGATTATATTCTCTACATAGTTATGAACAAGCAGTACAAGTAGTTGTTTGCTCAAGAGACATAAAGGTATAGATGTTAACACTTAAAATTTAAAACTGTTTGTTTGATCATACTTGGTTTTCATATTCGTATGGGAAATTATGATGTTGGGTATCTGGAAATTTGATCATACTATGGTTTTCATATTTTTATGGGAAAGTATGATATTCAGTCTCTTTAAAGTATATTGAAATTTTGTGAGACTAGCAAATGTAGAAACTCAGTCCATATTTGTTTAGTGGGACTTATTTGTTAGAGGACCGGGGAACCTAAGCTATATGCTTCGGTCCTTGTTTTCAAACCAAGCTGATCTGCTGCAAACAATTTTGCATTTGCATTTCCTGAAGATATATGGTGTAGAAAGTAAATTGACGTGAAATGGCTGCTGCAGGGATCCATTCAACCTGTGTTAGTCACATACAATAAATAAAACACTGTGAGAAGAGATGTTAGAGTGGGAGCATGTCTTTTATAGTTATGTTTGCAATCACGCTTATGACCTAAATTCTGTCCCTACCCTTTTATCATCTAAGCCACGAGGTCAAGGCTTTGAGGCCAAGTAGGAGTAGAGAGTGTAAGTTTCATGTTAGTTGTACATTGCTTTGTTTCTTTACCAAGGAGTCTGAATACTTGTTAGGATTATGGAAAAAGTTTATGGCCTTGCTGATCCTCATTATACTTCTTGTGATGTACTTTTTGCATTCTATTATGGCACCCAAGAAGGAAATAACATGGATGCATAAGATAGTGGGTGTTGTTTTCACATGGATAGTAGGTTTATTTTTCAAGATTAGTTTGAATTAGCAGTTATTTTATGCCACTGTATAAACAAGTTATGCATTTGTTGCATCACTATAGCAGCAAGGCAGAGGTAATGTAATTGCAAGTCATTGTCTTGTCCTTTTCCAAGTTTCTTAAAGAGCCACTGGAGAATATACATACAAATCTTTGTAGCCCTATATATCATCACATTTATTCTTCTCATGATTAGTATCACTTGCTCCGTAGCATCTATTTTGTCAGTCATAGGCGGGATTCTTATTTGATTATGGTTTTTTATTCTTGCATACATGGTTTGCATATAACTCTATATTTTGATTCAACCGTGTAGTCTCCTATTTTCTGAACTTGTAATTTTTGTGTACAGCCAAGGAAAGCAGAGGAGAAGAAGCAGTAGACATACATCCTGAGGGCATTTTTTATGGTCATCAAATCCAGAGTTGCCAACTGCACTAGTGGATGTTTTAGGAGCTATAGAAAACTGTGTTGTTAGGACATGATGCTAGGTTTCTATGGTTTGTGACTATTTCTACTATCTTCCTTGAGGTACCATCATTGGTATTGGGAGTCTTATTTGTATGAACTGCAAATTTGAAAACTTGAATGATTAAAAGAGTTAATTACGGTTGGATTCTCTCAACTATACCACAATTCATTTAATTCCACCAAGTTTAGTTCAGAACAGGTTTTTATTATTGATTTGTTGCACCGTAAACAATTTCGTTAAAAATATGTTAGTTTACTGTTCAAATTCCCCTCTATTACGTGACAAATTTAAAAGATTTAAATACAGTTGGTCCTTTGAATTATACCCAAAAGATTTAAATACAGTTGGTCCTTTGAATTATACCCAAGTTTTACTTAATTCCCCCTAAGGTTAATTTTGTAACATGTTGATCTCTTCAAATTATTAATTGGTTGTACTGTTTATTTTTTAAAATGAAAAAAATGCCTCATGAGAGTTTAACCCTATGAGGTATGTAATGGTGAGCTTGGCTGGGGCCTTGTTTTTGTGGGATTTAGGGTTTATAATTTAGAGATTTGAGAGTTTAAATTTTAGAGCACTTTCGTCATTTATAAAAAAAATGAAAAGTAAAATAACATATTTTTTATCACTAACGGTACAATAAATCGATAGTTTAGGTGATTCACGAATTGAATTTGGGAGACTCAACTAAAACTGGAGTGTAGTTCAAGAGATCGGGTCATAAATAACTTTTTTAGTTGTCACGTAGTGTGGGAGTACAGTTAGCTAACATATTTTATTACGAAACTGTTAATAGTATAACAAATCAATAGTTCACGAATTAAATCATGAAGACCTAAGTTAAATTAACGTAAACTTCAAGAGTTCCGATGATAGTTAATGACCCTATTAAAGAAAATCCATTTTCTGGTTGTAATGTAACACAATATTATAACGAAGCTTTGCCATTAAAATTTACTGGCTTCTGTATCCCAGTCAATGGCCTAAAATGTTTTCAGTAGCTGCTGCCCAAATAAACGCCAAAAGTCAAAGAAAATAAATTACGAATCATAATTGAAGTGTCAAAGAGAATTGGACACGTAAGGTTTGGCAAAATCGCTTTTTTATTGTTTTCATTTTACAATCAAACAGATGAAAGAAGATCCACCAACTCCACTAATCTCACTCCCACTATCACTGCCTCTCTCTCAAGCTCACCATAGAAGACAAGCTTAGCTGCTTTACTCTGTTTGTGTGATCTAATCCATCAGAAGAGCAAGGCCATGGGCTCTGTTTCTCTGAATATCGGAGATGGCACCGCCAGATTCAAGAAAGCCACCTTCTGCTCCTCCGCTGCCAACATTCTCATGCTCATCTCCGTCCTCACCACCAACCTCTTCGCCTTGTACGCTTTCACATACTCCCCCAGACCCCATCAGACCCACTT
>JAYMSU010001592.1:0-10112 GCA_036897765.1 Erodium chrysanthum
CCTACCCTGTAGCATTTATGACTGATATTAGTAGAGCACGAACAATCCCCTTGTGTCTCAAGTTGGAATAATAATGACACCATTCTGGATTTGTGTCGAGACTACTACACCATTCTGGATTTGGGGTCTCTTTTCGAGCTGTAGTGATGGAATGTAAGGCTCAGGTGGTAACAGAAAACTACCTTGAAGTTCATTTCTTTTGGGCTGGAAAGGGCACCTGCTGCATTCCGGCCCAAGGTACCTACGGACCTCTGGTTTCAGCCATTCGTGCTACCCCAGGTAATCATCTGATTTGGATGGAACTTAGGATCCAAGTGTTTAGCTACTGATATTTGACTTCCATGCAGAGTTCACCCCCACTGTTAGAAATAAGAACTACACAGGTCTCATTGTGGGGATTGTCGTTGGGGTTCTGGGCTTGCCTCTTCTTTTCATGGTGTACTTTGTTGTTCGAAGAAGAAGGCTGCGTGCTAATTATGATGCAGGTAAATCAAATGCTTCTGTTACGTTCATAATCCTACTACTATAAGCTAATGCATTGCTTGATAGCTTCTAGTCTGTCATACACAGTGGCATTTGGATGGCTCATTTTTTTTTTTAACTTACAACTAAAATATCAAAATGACATAAATTGGATTTCTCTCGAATCTACACAAAATGCACATGTCAAAAACATTTTTAGCAATAATTGCACCATAGTATTTTGACAACCAATGGAATCATGGGCATCTGAAACATGAATGTAGAACACTTTTGTGGCATGGAGGGAGAGTAAATGTAATAGAATAAGGCGGTTCTGTAATGTAACATTTTAATGAGAACAATACAAAATTACCTTTAGCAATAACATGTGTTTTTGTAGAGCTTATTGGAATAGATACTCGACCTTACACCTTCAGCTATGCCGAACTGAAGGCTGCAACAGAAGACTTTAAGCCTGATAATAAGCTTGGGGAGGGAGGATTTGGACCTGTTTATAAGGTAGACACATGAACAATATCCAAGCTTGTAAATAAACAACAGCACGCTCTAGTCTCCTGACATTATGTTTCTTATATTCAACAGGGAACTCTTCATGATGGAAGAGTAATTGCTGTGAAGCAGTTGTCTGTGGCATCACGCCAAGGAAAAAGTCAATTTGTTGCAGAGATTGCTACCATATCTGCGGTTCAACACCGTAATCTAGTGAAATTATATGGATGCTGCATCGAGGGTGATAAGCGACTTCTTGTTTATGAGTATCTTGTAAACAAGAGTCTCGATAAAGCTTTATTTGGTGAGAAGTAGAATCTTTTCAACTTATTTTCCTTATATTCTTCTTCCTCTAAAATAAGCAGCCAGATAAATATGCTTTGCATTATTCAGGAAAAGGAAGTTTGAGTCTTGACTGATTTGATATATGCGTGGGTGTAGCAAGAGGACTAGCTTATCTCCATGAGGAGTCAAGGCTTCGAATTGTACATAGAGATGTGAAGGCTAGTAATATCCTGCTTGATGCTGATCTCGTCCCCAAAATTTCAGATTTGGGTTGGCGAAACTGTATGATGATAAGAAGACTCACATAAGCACCCGTGTGGCTGGAACAATGTAAGAACCTAGAAGTGACCAGTTTCCCGGTTTTCTTTCTAATAAACTCAATACTTTGTTGTGTGATTTTGAAATGATATGTGTCTTCAATTTTGATGTAGTGGGTACCTTGCGCCGGAGTATGCCATGCGGGGCCACCTCACGGAGAAGACTGACGTGTTTGCTTTCGGGGTTGTGGCTCTAGAACTTGTTAGTGGAAGGCTGAACGACTCAAACTTGGAAGAAGATGATATATATCTTCTTGAGTTGGTATGACTTTGATTATTTCAAAGGTTGCAGTTTCATTGATCTTTGTTTGTGTAGTGTTCATCGTACCATATTTTGTCATGTTCATGTGTTCTTAGGCTTGGAACTTGCACGAAAACGTTCATGTGTTCTTAGGCTTGGAACTTGCACGAAAACAAGAGTGAGGTTGATCTAGTGGACCATAGATTATCAACATTCAACGAGGAAGAAGTAAGGCGAGTAATAGGAGTAGGGCTTTTGTGCACCAAAACATCACCAATGCTTCGGCCTCCCATGTCCCGTGTAGTGACAATGCTTCTTGAAATTTTCAGCTCATAGTTTTTTTGTTTTCAACCATGATCATGGAGCTTCGGCTACTGAACTTGTAGAGTCATGGGTTAAATTAGCATTTTAAGCTCAATGATCCTAATTTTTACATTTATTTGATGTTGCTTAATAAGACTGAATAGTAACTTAGTGACCAAAATAAGATGAAAAGAGGCTCACTTTGGAAGAGGACCTTAATAACTATGAAGGATTCTCAGGACATTTACTGCAATTGATCTTTTTAGTTTGATTGAAGTGAATAAAGTTTGGGAACTGTAATTATTAAGGCCTGTAGCTTTTGCATGTCAGAATCCTTAGCTACCTGCTTACCCTGGCCTGACATAAACAAAATAAGGAAAAGACTACAAAGATCATAAGTCATGGTATAGAATAGGCTACAAAGATCAACATATACACTCGTTTGAGAAATATGTTGTATAACTCTAACGTGGTTTTGATTGTCTTGTTTTTATTTCCGCTCTGTACAACGTTGATCTCTTCTTATCCAGCCAACTGGCTTCTCTACTATGTTTCCCATCATTATTTCTTGGGAACTGCTCATTGTTGCAGGTGGAGCTTGCTAAGCGCTTAGTGGCTAGCTCTTTTGCTGATCGTGTATTCTTCTCAAATACTGGTACTGAGGCAAATGAAGCTGCTATAAAATTTGCGAGGAAGTATCAAAGACACTCTAACCCAGATGCAAAAGAACCAGCCACAGAGTTCATATCATTTACAAACAGCTTCCATGGGAGGACAATGGGTGCTCTTGCTTTGACAAGCAAAGAACATTATAGGTCACCTTTTGAACCTGTCATGCCTGGAGTCACTTTTGTAGAGTATGGAAACATAGAAGCTACAAAACAGATTATTCAGCCAGGGAAAACTGCTGCTGTCTTTGTTGAACCCATTCAAGGCGAAGGAGGCATATATAGTGCAACAAAGGAATTCTTACAGTTCTTGCGTAGTGCATGTGATGATGCTGGGGCCCTCTTGGTATTTGATGAGGTAAACAAACACATTCATGTTGCTGTAGTTAGCAAAAGTTCATAAAATTGTTTAAAGACAACTAAAACTCGTGAGAAACAGAAAAGGCTTTAGGCATTAGTTCCAAAACCTAAGAAAAGGTATTAAATTTTGAAATATAGAGTTGAGGACTTGAATATTTGCAAGAGGAAGAAAATACTGCATTTGAGGACCAGTGTCACTGTCTTCAAGTCTTTAACTGATCAGAAGATAGGATAATGATGATGTAACAATACTTTGAAAACAGTCCTAGCTTGTAGTTTTGAAGCTATCATTGTTTTTGGTCGGGTTCTATAGGTAGGGGTGGGAGGATAGCAACTTAGACCCTGAAATTGCTTTTCCCGTCCTTAATTTTGTTCTATTTCTGCTTTGGTTCCGTATTTTTTTTTATAAGCCATTTTTGTGCCAAGATTTGGGCTCACTTACTTATGTAGAAGCAAGGAGCACTAAACTTATGGTTCTTACCCATAAGACTGCCTACATCAGGGTTCGAACTCTTGTCCTCCATTGTGTTGGAGGGATCCCTTAACCACTGGGCCAACTTGAGTTGGTTTTGGTTCCGTATAATTACTAAACATATTTGGTCTTGTAAAACTCCATTGCAACCCATTTTGCAGGTCCAATGCGGTTTAGGGCGAACGGGTTATCTGTGGGCTCACGAGGCCTACGGTGTATATCCAGACATAATGACCCTAGCCAAGCCACTTGCTGGAGGCCTTCCCATTGGAGCTGTACTGGTCACCGAAAAAGTTGCAGCTTCCATAAATTTTGGAGACCATGGAAGCACTTTTGCAGGAGCACCCCTTGTATGCAATGCAGCCATCACTGTTCTGGATAAGATCTCAAAGCCCAGTTTCTTAGCCAGTGTCTCCAACAAAGGCAACTACTTCAAGGACATTTTGCAGCAGAAGTTGGGAGGAAGCTCGCACGTCAAAGAAATACGCTGGTTTGGGCTTATCATAGGGATCGAGTTGGATGTGCCCGCTACGCCGCTTGTGGATGCATGCCGAAATGCTGGCCTTTTGGTACTGACTGCTGGGAAAGGAAATGTGGTGAGGCTTGTTCCACCATTGATCATCACAGAGCAAGAGTTGGATTGTGCTGCTGAGATTTTACTCAAAGCGATACCTGTACTTGATGAGATTAATACTAATTAGAGGGAAGAAAATTACAGCTTTAAGTTTGCAATGTAGTGAAGGTGTGTGAGTTGTTGACATGTTGTAATTGGTTTGTAAGCAAATAATGGTCACTCATCCATTAGGCTGAGTTTTATTTTGGTAATGGTTTTGAATGTGGAGTATCCCTAATCCAAGGCCTTACTCGTATCTTCTTCGTTCTAAGGTTTTTTTTTGAAAAAAAGAGGTTAAATTTCATTATATGTAAAACAGTCAGATGAAGAATAAGATTGACCATACACAAAGAAATCAGCCATACAGTCAAAATAATTAGAAACTTGTCCAAGTCTTTAAAACAAAGAAGAGAACATCGACTGATGTTTTCACTCATTAAAGTTTGAAAGGACTTGAAAGAAGTAACAAAGGTAACATAAACGAAAATGCATAATATAGATAAGGTAAGAACTCAGTCTTCTTACATTGTGCATGTTCCTTGGACCAACAAACCTTAACATGTCACTCAACATCATTTAAGGAAAGTATACAAACTCCTTGTTTGTTTACAGACTGGTCTACAAAAGTTCGTCTAGTGAGCAAAAATATAAGTACCAAATGAGTTTGTACGATGGCACTAACCCCTGTCACTTGGGTGCCTATCTCTTCCTCGCTCTTCCCGCCTATCTCTTCTGTCACTTTCCACGTCTCTCTTCCTGTAGTCTCTATCATATTTTCGATCCCCACCGTCCGCATCTCTTTTCCTGTACTCTCTCTCATCCCTTCGTGCTCCACCTTCTGGATATCTCTTCTTATGATCCCTGTCATCCCTCCCATCTCCACCTTCCATGTCCCTCTTCTTATGACCCTCACCTTCTGCATCTCTCTTCTGAAGGTCCTTGTCATCCCTCCTATTCCCCCCTTCCTCATCCCTCTTATGATACCTCCGACCCTCACCTTCAGCATCTCTCCTCTTATAATCCCTACTATCCCTCCGTCCCTCACCTTCAACACCTCTCTTCTTATAATCCCTGTCATTCCTCTGACCCTCATCTTCCACATCTCTCTTCTTATAACCCCTGTCATCCCTCTGGCCCTCACCTTCAGCATATCTCTTCCTATGCTCTCTATGATCCCTCCGATCATCACTTTCTGTATATTTCTTCCTTTGCTCAACATCATCTCCATTAACATCCACGTGTCTCTCCTTATGCTTATGACTACCTATTCGCTCTACTGGCTGATCATGGTCTCTTCTGCTCCGGTTTGCTTTATCTTCCCGAATCATCTCCTCCTTGTGCCCACTTCTATCGCTGTCTTTGTGCCTCAAATCTCCTTCAGTTTGCCTTTTAGGCTTCTGTTTCTCAGCCTGATCATCTGCATCATAGCTTCGATGTCTCTTCCCGCGAGTAGGAGTTCCAGGAGTATCTCCATCAAATACCATTTCATACCTACAACACATACACTGTTAGATACCATTTAATAACTACGAGATAGATAGAGATACATAGAGAGTGCTCTAAAATGACACTTACTTTGAGTCATTACTTCCACCATGCTGTCGGTTGTTGTCTTTCAATATAAATTTTGAAGGCTGTTTAGCATCACCGCCTCCTCCTCCTCCTGTGCAATCCTTAGCCATGTGATCAAGAGCGCCGCATTTGAAGCATCCTCTACCTGCCACCAGTATAAAGTTATTGTTTACATATCTATTTTAAGATGATTTATAATTTTAGCTACTGTAATAATATTCTCTTATTTCTTGCCACCAGTGCTTTCAAGTTTCAAATAATAAACTTTACACATCGAAACATCAAGCAAGGTGCACCAAGGAATGCATGAAAAAAATATCATAGTGTGTGCCAAGCATCCTACCTTTACCCTGGTTATTATCTCTGCGCCTGTATTGAGACCACAATTTTGAAACACTCTGACTAAAATCCACATGTATCCTCCGATCATCAATTAAAGCCTTATCCATCTGCCATTTCAGGCTGATACAAATTAGTCTCACTATAGAAAAACTTAGAAAACTCTACACATTTCAGGCTGAAAGTCAAAACATAATAAGAAAAAGGACAAAGTTTCTCTCTTCAACAATACCTTAAAATATGCTTGTTCACATGCTTCATCGGTCTCAAACTCTGGACAAACAAAGTATAAATGATAATGATCAGTCCATTTCAATTTCTACTTGATTATTTAACATCGAACATGGAAAAACAGAAAGCATCAGAAATGTTATAACAGTCGATGTACTTGATAAACTTCATACTTACCAATAAAGGCATAGCATAAACTGTCTCCAGTCTTGAAATCACGGATTACTTCAGCCCTGTAATAATTTAAACCCCGTCAGATATGTATTGCACAGCCCTAAAAATTGCATCCGAATAGAAAATCAATTAGTACGAGTTCATAATTACTCACGATGTAACAGTTCCAAAACGTGAAAAGATTGTGTGTAGATCTTCATCCTGCATACATTATTTAACAACCACTTCAGAATTGTAATAACTATTACTGAATGATTTTATGATGACAGCTAATAGTAGCTCAGTTCCAGGTTCTCACTTCAGTAACAGGATTTAGTTTACAAACAAAAAGCACATTATCAGGTGGTTTTATCTCAGCGTCAGGAATATCCCCAATCTGCATAGCGTACAAAACAAGAAAGATGAATATTTAGAAGACAAACGGTTGTTAAAGTGGTGCAGCAAATACTGGCATCAATATGTAAGTTTTAAATACTTACGCTCTCAAGCACAACAGCACTTGAATGTGCTTGTTTTTCGCGAAGAACTTCCTCAAGCTCTGAGGTCCCTAGCTGCTCATCCATTGGTACCCAATCATCTTCAAGGCGTGCTTTATCGTCAATCTAATTACATAAGCAAGTCATATTAAGTCACTAATGAAATTCCCAGTAAAACATACCATCAGTTTCAGGGAAGTCAGGTCCATGAATGGACTTCCAAAACATTTCGAATAAATTTTATAGCTAAAAACTGATATGTTTTCATTGACATTATAAGATATAATGATGACTTTACGGAAAAATATTTAATATGAAATAAAATATTACCTCATCTTTTGGTTTTCCTTCTGGTGAAGCGTCAGGAATTAACTCAGCAAGTTGGGAAGGATCATCAAATGGATCCTCCAGGATATAGGTGTGCTTAATTCTGTTAAAATAGAACATATAGGATTCACAACTTACCGTGTCAAATAGTTATAAATTACTATTGGACAAGAAACCGTATTCCATTATATACACAAAATAATAAATTTTAAAAAATAGTGGTAAACCTGATATTTTTATACGGTCTGTTATCTTCATCCAGATAAGCTTCATTTATCCTAGCCAAAGTTTCAAACCCTTCGGCTACCTCCCCAAAAACCTGCCATTGTGTAGATTTTACTACATTAGGACATAGGTGGGCAAAATCTCTACTATATACCTGAGTAACTATGAATTCAGCTCCATAAGGAATCATATCCCCTGTATTATAGCCTACATATCATGTGACCTTAATAGATGCTTCACATCATAACTTCATAGCTAGTGATTCTACTTAGCTAATGAGATTGAATTTGAAAAATCAGGTATACACACCTATTGCACTCTCCTACCTACCTACATGCTCGAAGATTCCTATGGGAATTGAGGTTTCAAAAAACAAGAATGCAGATTAATTGTTAGTACACACAATGTAACCACCATAACCTTATGCAACAATGCAATAGGATGGGGCTACATTTTATCAGATCTTAGGTTCAAACCTTTCGAATCAAAATCCTATAGAAACATGGTGCAGTGCATGATAATGTATGCGTGATAAGGCATAAAAAAAAGTAATATTGAACACTGACTCGGTGACTCTTCACTTCATCTAAAATTTAATGCAACAACTACTCCAAGGCTACATTGAAGAGCCTTGGACAAAAATAGTGGACTGTGGAACCAAACAATGTGATATCATAATGTCAGCTAATCAGCTTTATTTGTTTCCCTTTCTGGATCCTTGAGAATAATTCACAGACTAACTATTGACAGAAAAATTACAGGCAAGGATACTTACAGTGTGCTTCCCATCAAGATAATCCAGGTCATCACGGAGTGTGATATAGAACTGCAAAACATCAAATTCCAATAAAAAAGAAGTAACTCATTAGCACATGTTCACGTAAGGGAAAATACCCTCTATTTCCATGTCTGAGGAAAGTATTTAGCAACAAATCAAGCTCATACCTGAGAAGCATTAAGATTTTCTCCAGCACTAGCCATTGCAACAGTTCCCATCTTAGAATGCTTTAAATCAAGATGAATCTCATCATTAAAAAAACGAGCTTGATCACCGTACAAGAATCTGAAAAGAGGAATTTAATGATTGTGTGCATGAGAATAATAAGCAAACAGCTTGCCCGCATATGGATAGCTAAACACACAGTTTTAAAACATGGGATAATCAGATTAAGATTAATTGCAGTTATAAAATGCACCAAATGAAGGTGATTAACAACAAGACACTTAAAAACTAGGTAAAAGCATCTTGTGTAGTATTAGCAACTGCCACATTCCTTACTTGTAGAGAGAATCACCTCCGGTCCCTGTTCCAGTAGGGTCACCGGTCTGTGCTGTAAAATCCTTCTGAACAGTGTGAAACAAGCATCCATTATAATACTTTATCATGCGTCCGAGAGAATCAAAACAAAATTACAGTTATGAACAACTTTAAAACCTAAAGGTTACAGTACATAATTCATCCTCAAATCATCTAATCCATTGATGCATAATTGTTGAGCACCAAACTAAGCAATACTAGTACGGTGCCACAAGAGTCTACATTTTGATCTACCACATATGATTTGATCGTTATTTAATACTTCAAGGGCCTCATGAACCAACATTACTAAATTGTAATGCAACAAGTTCATGTAAAAACCATAAACTAAGATGTATGACACAAAATTAAACTAATACTCCCTCAACCCTAAAACCTGGGAAGCTAATTTTAATCATTAAAATATCAATAACATTGCAACAAAATCATCTATGCATCTGAACAATACAATTGGACGTGCTTGCAATGCTACAGAGGTACAAAGGTTACAGCTTTATCAGCGACCAAACAGATGATAACCAAAATCAACTACAACCTCAGAAATTAACACAGAAGAAATTGTGCACATAAATCAAGTGCTAGGGTATTTTGAGAGCGAAAGAGTGATGCAATTACGAATCGAATTGAAACCCAAAAAGGGGAAGAAGCGCAAATGAATCTAAACGAAACACAAGAAGAAGAAAAATCCATGTATAGAGAGAGAGATGTGTTGGGTACGCACTTGCAGAGCTTCAAGAAGTTCTTGGAGGTGAGAGGACACCTATCAGCGTGCAGATCGATGACGATGTCCCCCAGACTCGTGACCAGCAGAACAGACATTGTTGCAGTGGAAGAGGAACCTCGCGATCTTTGCCGGGACTCAGTTGGGGAATTGTTGGTTAATTTAAAGGGAAAATTGCACAAACTCCCTCTTAACTTACCCAGTTTTGCAAACTATGGCACCACCGTTACTGATTTTTGACGGGAATCGTTTAGTCCGGCCCACATGCGCCTCACCTGCTGCAAGTCAAAGAAAGTTTTACCCCTCTAGCAAAAGTCCAGCCCCACCTCCGCTTCACCCTAGCCTTTTGCTTCCTGAAAGCTCTTGTTTAATAGAATCTATCTCCAACTTGCAATTCTCAACTGACTCCGTTTCGAGCCGTGCCAACAAGGCTCACTTGGATTTGGAGGAGATGAACCCTACAATATGAAGCAACTATAGTATAAGATAAAACCCAAT
>JAYMSU010001593.1:0-10109 GCA_036897765.1 Erodium chrysanthum
TTTAGAAATGTTAACGGGCACATGACTCGCACATGACACATTTCCGTCCAAACTAACAGAAAACGTTAACTTTTGATGAAAAAATTTTCACCTGAGGAGAGTTTTTGACGTTTTGGCAAACGTCAGAGGTTTTTTGAAGTTTAGATATAATAGTGGGTTAGTATATGAGTTTTTCCCAATCTTTTACTTTGTTTTAATTGTATTGTTAGTTACGAGTTGAAAATCACACGAAAATATTTAATAGTAATTATTCTCCAACTCGATCCAAAGAAGAGATTGAATTAAAAGCATATTTTTTTTGCATTTAAAAAGTTTTCAAAACCATATATACGTCATATGTCATTTAGTTTTAACGTAATTTAATTAACGTGCATCTAAAATAAAATACAATATAACAATTAGTCATATAAAGTCAATGATAACATCTAGTCATTCTGTTAAAATACAATACATTTAGATCATTATTATTCATAAATTAATTTTTGTTATTGTCATATTTTTTTAGAGAAAGCAAAGTTTTATTAAACGAAAAAATCGCAGAGACAAAAAAACTAATCTTAATAATAAAAATTATCTTAATGATGATACTAAACTAGACACGGCACACCCAAACAAACGGTAACAAAATATATAATAAAATCGAAACTTTAGCTCTGGGTGTAATATTGTTGGCATGAGGAGGAGGTGGGGTCCGCCACATCAAATAAGGTCACTGGAGTAACGTGCAAATCTGAGGGTAATAATGGAACAACAACACTAAATTAAAGATGGATTCACGAGTATCACACCCTGGTTTTGCCATCAAAGCCACCTGCAAAATTCCAATGCCAGGGGCAAATGTGTCATTACACCTTTTTTATAATATGATTTTCTTACAATGCCACCCTAATTTATTTTTGTTTCCGTCAATGATTACATTTACAGTTTAAAAAAAAAACTTATTTCATTGATAGTTAGACTAGATCATTACTTATTTATGCCAAGTGTGTATTAACCAAGATTATTTCAAGTCAAAAGGGTCATTGTCAACGCCTTAAGTAAATTTTTTTGACCCTTCTACTCCATTTTGTTTTATTCTTTAGTAAAATGAGTTTTTATTAAGAGAAAAGTTACGTAACAACAATAAAAACTAATTTTGATAAAATAAAACTCCTTAATCAAATTTAATCGTTTTAAATTACAAATTAATAAACGAATTAAAGAATTATCATATTGACAACTTTGAGAATAAAAGACACATATTTTAAGAATATGTATTACTTTTATTACGACATGATATCTGGTACAATAATACGCTGAAAACAATTAGGAATATCTTGATTACCACAGTTAAAATCTGTATAAGCATATCATGGATAACTCAAAACACTGATCTTGTAAAAATAAGGCCTAGAGAGGTCAATTTGGCTTTTATATCGTTAATTTAAGATAATGATATATTTTTTAGATTGCTGTTTTTTTTTCAGTTTTGATTAAGATTTTTCTATAAAATATAAAGTATTATATTGGTTGGTCCCACCCATCTTTTGCTGAGATGGCACAAAATTATAGCAAAATGGAGAAAAACTGGAGAGATAAGGACTTGAGAGAGAAAGCAAGCTGTTTAGTTTAGTTTTATATTATTATAATCACAACCTTTGCTTATCTCTCCTCTCCTCTCCTTCTTCTTCACTTTCTCTCTCTCTCTCATTTCCATTTCCATTTCCATTTCCATCTCCATATGTGGATCGAACTCACACCTCTCCCCTGTCCAATTTCCATGCCCAGAGAAGCTTAGCTACCTCTCACATGTTCCCAAATCCAGCATGACGAGCCTAAACGACACCGTTGACACAGTGAACGCCGCAGCCTCTGCTATAGTCTCAGCCGATGCCAGAGTCCAGCCCACCGCATCTCCTGTACGATCATCAATCTGCATCTTTCTGATTATTATTTTTGTGTTAGTGCTTGACTTGCTGGCCCTTTTTGGTTGCTGAGAAAATGAGGGGGGTGATTTGTATTTGCCTGTGTTGTGATGCATACTTGCTTATCTTTGATGGGTTTTGTTGATTTTGTATCTGGGCGTTTTTAGTTCCTTCACCTTTTGTTTGGTAGATGTGAAATTGGGTGGTGGGTATTTGACTATTTGTGCTGTTCAGTGAAGTTTTGGCTTTTTTTACTAATTATAAAAAATTGTTGGGGTCATAGCTATAAGCCTATAATTGTATTTACAGCTAAGTGTGTACTATATTTGGGAAAAGATTTAAACCATGGTATATTTACTATTTTGGATCTTTTTTCATGTTGTAGTTTTGGTTTTTATATATGGTAATCTCAATTTGGTTAATTTGTTATGTGAGGGACAAAATTAGCTATTTAGCATTCTTTCCTTGAAGTTGAATATTCTCATTTTCCACCACTAGCTAGTACTCAATGATTATATTGTCCGGGTCACATTTCAGATCCTAAGTATGGATTTTGATGATGAAAGATAGAGTAGCTGAACCTTTTTTTCCCTTCAATGAGTTCTTCGGCTTTTTATTCCACTCATTCACGAGGCAAACAGAATGCATATGTAAATGTCTTCTTAATTGATTGTAGAAGGAAGGAAGTATCTTACTTTTGTATATTTCATGTATGTCTTCCACTTAATTGTGCTTGAATGAGCGAGTTGTGTTGATGAGAGCTGGATCTATCATTTATGCTTAATCTAGAGATTGAGGATTTCTTAACCTAGAATCTAACTTTTGCTTATTTGTGTATATGCACATGCTTATGATTACTTTACAATAGGCTTCATGTAGGCTCATGATCTGTGAAATACTTTAAGCCATTGTTTTTTTGTATTGATTTGAAATATATGTAAGAAATCCCAAATAAATGCGGTGATCATGTCTTTGGAGTTATGCATTCACATGGAGAAATGGAACATGACTTATGATGCAAGTTGGTGATTTGTTGTAACTTCTAGGATAGAACATCCTAGTCATTGTTAGTCAAAAACAGTATAGCGAGTCAATGAACACAAATAGTGCTGTTACTAGGAAATGTTTCTTCATACATGGACCTATATATCAGCCTGTCTTGAGATATGAATCATTTGGCCCTGTTTGACTATTTGCTCACTTCTATGGTTTCCTGTTGACTTGATTTCAGAAAAGAAGTTGGAGGAACTTTTGGCGCTTGTACTGGTGCTTTGGGTCTCATAATAAAAACAGAAAGCGAATCGGGCATGCTGTTCTCGTTCCTGAACCCGTGTTACCGGGTGCTTCAGCCCCTTCCCCTGTTGCTACTAACACATCCCATTCATCCAGTGTGGTAATTCCCTTCATTGCCCCTCCCTCTTCCCCTGCATCTTTCCTTCAATCAGGCCCTCCATCTTCCACCCAATCACCAGGCGGGATGCTATCCCTAGCTTCCCTTTCTGTCAAAGCCTGCTCGCCAGGTGGGCCCGCCTCCATCTTCGCCATTGGGCCTTACACTTACGAGACCCAATTGGTCTCTCCACCTGTATTCTCTACCTTCACCACCGAACCATCCACCGCTCCTCTCACACCCCCTCCCGAATCCGTGCACCAAACCACACCTTCTTCCCCTGAAGTCCCATTTGCTCAGCTGCTGACATCATCACTTGACCGCACTCGAAGAAACAGCGGGAACAATCAAAAGTTTGCATGGTCACATTATGAGTTGCAGGCTTATCCATTACCAGGAAGCCCAGGAAGCCACCTCATATCACCAGGCTCAGTGATCTCCAACTCTGGAACCTCTTCCCCATTCCCTGATAGAGTCCCTATTCTAGGATTGCGTTTAGGTGAAGCTCCAAAACTCTTGGGTTTTGAACATTTTAACACTCACAAATGGGGATCAAGGCTTGGTTCTGGGTCTCTGACACCAGATGGTGCGGGGTTAGGCTCTAGGTTAGGGTCTGGATGTGTGACCCCTGATGGTACAGGGATGGGTTCAAGGTTGGGTTCCGGATCCTTGACCCCTGATGGTTTGGGGCCGGTCAGCCGGGAAACTTTTCTTCTGGTTAACAATGCCTCATCCATCACCAACTTAGGGAATGGATCCAAAACCGATGAATTAGTGATCAATCACAGAGTCTCATTTGAGCTGACCGGTGAAGATGTTGCACGCTGTCTTGCAAACAAATCATTGACAGTGCTTGGAAACATATCAGAATCTCCACAGGACACAATGGAAGAAGGTACTAAAGGAAGGGCTGAAAAAGCTTCTTGGTTTGGCGAAACTTCCAGTGAAATGCATGAAGTACCTTATGGAGATACGGGAGAGGAGAATTTCTATAGGAAGCAACGTTCTATCACTCTTAGCTCAACCAAAGAGTTCAATTTTGACAGCTCAAATGGAGAAGTATCAGATAAGCCTAATCCCGTGAAGGAAGGTACACCTAGTAATCATTGGACCTTCTTCCCTATGCTGAATTCGGGGGTGAGCTGACACTGAAACTATATATGGACTACTGAATAGAATCACAGCGCTGAGACTACTGACCTGTAAGATGTAAGTCTTGAAGGTAACACTATTTTGGAGATGCAATTCCCAAACTGGGATGTGTTCATTTCTCTTCTGCACATGCCCAGAAATGTACTGCATATTGTAGAATCATCTGTATCGATAGTATAGCGGGTTTTTTTTTCATTTTTACATTTACCTACTTATATATAGGAAATAGCATTAACATAACGGACATGTCATGTTGATTTCTTCTTGTAATGTGTAATATAACACATTGTTGTGCCATATCTATAAAAATTTGACTCTTCTATGATCGATTTTGTTACAGATACAAGGATTAGCATTAGTGATCTGATTATACCGAGTTTTTTGTTATTTCTCGGGTACATGATTAAGTACCTTTGCACTGTGTTGAAGTATAAAAGAACACAAGGGTTGGTGAAGGAACAGCAACATTTGAGATACAAATGGGCTGATCAAATGTGAACAGACTAGAAGAGCATATTATGAATTATGCCATTTATGTCTCATCTGTTGTGTGCCAGCGCTTGATATGCTGGTTGTGTTCTTGCAATAAACTGTTGTTTAGGTAAGAGCCAAATCCTTATTGTCTTCCAGATATAAAGGACAGACCAACAAAGACAAAGGACAGCCTGTGTCCAATAAAATATACATAGATGATAAATAGCATGTGTTATAGTTGCAGATTAGCAAGAAACTATGCATATTTGTGTCTAATATGATAGGAATCAATTGTTAACTATATTGGATTTGAACTCCTTATCTGGTAATTAGTAGGAAAATTTACCTCTTCAGTTACCTGCTTGGTGGGGTAGGTAACAATATTGTCGTAGTCACATATAGAATAAATGTTAATCATAACATCAACTTAAACAACAAGACTATACCTCTACCTATAAGTTCAAGTTAGTCTTAATACAATACCCGAGTTTGGTTTGTCTCTCACATCTCTTTGTTATCTTAAATCAGGTCAAAGTCCACATGTCAAGTCCAACACTCATTACTAGCTTGTATGTGATGGGGGTGTCTGAAGTCTGAACCTTCACCTACACGTTCGATCTTTTAGGTGGGTGGAGACTTAATATGGTATTAGAACCTAATTTGTCTCTCACTTCTCTATATTATCTTAAATCGGATCAAAGTTCCAAAATCCACGTGTCAAATCTGATGCTACAATGAATTAAAAATAGGACCGTGTCGTTTGGATTTCATAAAGCTAACGGATCGTTCATCACGTTTTCCCCTTTTAATAGTCTCATGTTTAGATATTTAAGGCTAAGAACATAATTAGTAAAGCATTCGATAAGTTAGTCATTGGCAATTAGTAAACCCTGATTGTGCAAATAGGTACAAGAAGGCAACAAGCATCTCGGTCACCCAAACCTACTACATCGACCTCATCGTTTTAAGAAGTAACTACCTAAGCCAAGGACTAACAACATAATCTATTTATAATTTTGTATGAACTACGAACAAAAAATGTGTACTCACTAACCACATTGCTCTAAATGAAGAAAATCAAGTGTATGATCTCCATGATTGATCTCTTGCCTCTTAGATATCAACTGGGGTCCATAGATGCATTTCATTTACAGGTACTGACAAAAAATAGTAAATTTTTATTAGTTCTCTCCATAAAAAAATACTAAACAAGTAGATGAGTGATAGAGAAACTTCATCTGTTATCTGATAAATTCCAAGCCTTTGTGGTTGACCATGTGAGTATGACGTGTAATGAAAAGCTCATCAGACATGTGAGTGGATTGAAGAAGCTAGAACCCATCACTCTTATGCTTGAAACAATCCCAAAAAGTTGCCGAACAAAGAAGATCCTGTTGAGCATACTGGTTACTGCACTGAAGGATTTAATCACTTTTTGTCTCTGCTTTTAGTACTGTTCCATCAGGTGAGACCATTTATGATTTCAGTTCTGGTGTTCTTGGGTGAAATGAGGGATTTTTGTATGTGGGTCACTAGGGTTTTATGAGTTTTTAGCTTAGAAACTTGAATTTGAAAGATATGGCCAGGAATGAACCTTGGTCGAAACTGCTTCTCTTTGATTTTCTGTATCTGGGTTTTATTTGTAGTCTAGAACAGAAACTCAGTGACAGTTACTGGAAGACCATATATTGGTTGTGTTCATTGCATTGATTTTATGCACACCAACTGTTTTGATTAATGTCCTCAATGAGCTTCCATTTTTCCAGCTGTTTGCTGTAACCCCTTGAATGCATGATAGTAAGTATCCTGAAGTGAATTTCTTACACAATTACAGTACTCTTTGATATGGACTTCAGACAATAGGACTCTTCTGCATATTATACTGAAACAAGGCTTTGGGGGTTACAAAAATGGCAATGGAGCCTCCTGTGAAACTAGTTCTAGGCTCAATTGCCTTTGCAATCTTCTGGGTTCTGGCAGTTTTTCCCGCTGTCCCATTCCTACCCATCGGGAGGACTGCCGGGTCTCTCCTAGGGGCTATGCTTATGGTCATCTTCCAAGTCATAACCCCAGATCAAGCCTATGCAGCCATTGATCTCCCAATCCTAGGTCTCTTATTTGGGACAATGGTTGTGAGTGTCTATCTTGAAAGAGCAGACATGTTCAAGTACTTAGGGAAGTTGCTAGCATGGAAGAGCATGGGAGCCAAGGACTTGCTTGTTCGAATCTGCTTGATCTCTGCCATTTCAAGCGCTCTCTTCACCAACGATACCTCTTGTGTAGTTCTTACTGAATTTGTACTCAAAATTGCTAGGCAGCATAATCTCCCACCTCACCCCTTCCTCTTAGCCCTTGCCTCAAGTGCTAATATAGGCTCTTCGGCGACTCCAATAGGCAATCCTCAAAACCTTGTCATTGCTGTGCAAAGTGGAATCTCCTTTGGAGGCTTCCTTATCGGGATTCTTCCTGCAATGCTGGTCGGGGTTTGTGTCAATGCTGCAATTCTCCTATGCATGTACTGGAAGGCCTTGTCTGTACAAAAGGATGAAGAAGATGTAGCTGTGGAAGTTTCAGCTGAGGAAGATGTTTTTTCTCATCGGTTCTCACCAGCAACTATGTCACATTCAGGCTCTGTGAACTCACAAGAATTGGACTCCACAAGTTTGCAGAGCCCTCATGTTGTGAACTCAAGTCCCATGGAGAATCTCAGGAACCGGGCAAGCTTGAGTGACAGTGAACTTCACAGGGCTCGTAGTCCTTCATTGAGGAACTTGGATGAAGTATCTGTAGAGTCTGCACAAGGAAGAGAGTTTATGAAGACACGTTGGAAGAGGATGTTGTGGAAGTCATGTGTTTATCTTGTGACTGTAGGAATGTTGGTGTCTTTGCTTATTGGTCTTAACATGTCATGGACTGCTATTACTGCTGCGCTCGCTCTGGTAGTACTAGACTTCCAGGATGCACGACCGAGCCTAGAAAAGGTAAAATCCGAATCAAATGTGTTTAAATCATGAATGTTTGAGTTTGTTAAGTTTGTTTCCTTTTTGATGTGCAGGTCTCGTACTCGCTCCTGATCTTCTTTTGTGGAATGTTTATAACGGTTGATGGATTCAACAGAACGGGGATCCCAAGTAGTTTATGGGATTTCGTGGAGCCTCATTCACGAACTGATAGAATTAGCGGGTTAGCAGTTCTTGCCCTTGTTATACTTGGACTGTCGAATTTGGCTTCAAATGTGCCCACTGGTACGTTCATCGCCTTCTCCTACCTACATGCAATCTGTATATATGCATGCATTTCCTTAGCATTTTCTGGACTTATACAGTAATGACCTTGATTGTGTTTCAGAGTGCATATTGCTAAACCAGTCCTGCATCATTAAACGCTCAATGCTACATGCATAAGTCTCTACTTTGATCGTCCACATCAACTTAAACTTTTGAGCTGATTCTGTTCATGTATGAACTATGTTGTGACTGATTTTAGGTACAAGTGAATTGCTACATTACATCTGTGCATAAAATTATAATTGGATCATCAAATTATAGGCTTAAACTCGTGGTTGAATCCATCCTATGTATAAGCAATGTTTTGATTGATTTTAGGTTAGTGAAATGCTAAACCAGTCCCACATCATTATGCAGAAAACTACAAGCATGTTTAAAGTAGGCCATCAACTAAAACTTACCCACAAGATTATTCGTACCAGAGTTCGAACTTTGGTCCTTCTTGCTCATTGGGTCAACTTAAAAGTTGTTAAACCACTGTTACATTTAACTACATGTATAAATTTGTAATTTGGTCATCAATCAAATTGAACTTCGATTTGTATGACTGATTTTGGGTTTGTGTAGTATTGTTGCTGGGAGGGAGGGTGGCAGCATCAGCAGCAGCAATATCTTTAGCGGAGGAGAAGAAGGCGTGGCTGGTGCTGGCATGGGTGAGCACGGTGGCCGGGAACCTCTCACTGTTAGGCTCGTCCGCGAACTTGATAGTTTGCGATCAAGCTCGCCGAGCCCCTCACAATTTGGGCTACACTCTGTCTTTCTCACGCCATCTTATTTTTGGTGTCCCCTCGACTCTTATTGTCACTACCATTGGCTTGACCCTTATCAGATAGTTATGTACAAATGATACCGGATGAATTTAAAGCGAAGTAATTTAACATTCGTCTTATATTTTTGTTACGTACATCTACATGATATCTGTATTTAAACAATCGAGGTATACACAAATTTATCACGTAAACAAATTGTAACAATTTAAATTTTATGGAACATATTTATTACCTTGATGTGGTCACTTACTGACGTTTTTGATGTCCCCAGAACTATGTAGTTATGCTAAATACATCGAGACCTTGCACTAGGAAGAATTATAAACCAACATCTATGGACTGTCATTTGGAGTTGCTTGCAAAGGTCGTCATAAGCGGGTGACTTCCACATTAACTTGGATTATATTTGACTAATTTGCTTAGTTAGTAAATTCAGCTTTGATCAAAATCTAAAAATTTCAATACACCCATTGCACAATGATAGTGTGTGCGGATCTTCATTTGTTTTAATCTTCAAGAAAGCGAGAAATCTTAATCTGTTCCCGTTCTATGTAACCTATTAGGATTTGAACCTCTAACCTTGATTCGAATGACATGTTGGAACAGCACAGCTGAAGATGCAATGACTCTAACTCCCATAGATGGCGGATTTATGGCATCACTCGAGCCAACTGAGGCGAGGGATTTAGCTGGTAAGGTTACGTCCCATTTATTTTAGGATCGTTTAGGCATATGCAAGAGTTGTCTGCACATCTTGCACTGCTCTTTCCATTTCACACATGTAGTAATAATGTTATTTGATACAATGGATTGCAGAGAGGCATGAAGTATTGTGTGTTGTACCTGAATATGGGTGTAAGAAATGGTTGAATTCCAATATGACACGCATTTGTAATTGTGAGGCTCGGGTCAAAGGCTTGCCAGACGACAGGCAATGAACAAGTTCTACTTCTTCCCCCAAGTCATGTGTTTTTTCTTGCTCAGCACAAGTCCTCATGTTTAATTTCCCTTTCTAAAATAACTTTTTACGTATGAGTGTACAAAGAAAAAAATAATCAATAAGATAAACTAAAATTGTAAGACTTGGTTTTATTCCTCATGTATTGATATCATAAAGTGTGATCAATATTCA
>JAYMSU010001594.1:0-10107 GCA_036897765.1 Erodium chrysanthum
TGGGGGGCGGATGCAGCCCCCCCCGCAGAGCTGCTGGACATTGCCGAGAAGGTCAGATGCTGTTTATTTCCTCTTTAAAATTTTGAAAAATTAAAACATTTCTGTGAGATTTAAGTGTAAAAATTTATGCCTGCTCCATGTCCAGCTTTTGTTTCTTTGCTATAGCTTACTTGGCATTTGAAAATGGGTGATTTTAACTATGACAGACCCATTAAAATATTAATTATATGATTAAGATTAATTTAGTAAAGTATAAAATCCTGTGTATGCAATAGCTCTGCTGTGGAGGTCTTCAGCTCATTTTTTGATACATCAATCTTAAGTTTGATTCAGAATAAAAATCTTTGGTGCTCCCTTACTTCTACATGAGCAAGGTCTTGAGCCCAAACCTTGGTACATGTGGCTGATCTAAAAATATTTATGCCTGCCAGGTTGACAGTGTCTGATTCTGAATTTATGGTGGATTTGTCTGATGCTAATCAGTACTGTGATTGTGTCACTAAATTCTCCTCATATTAAAAGAAATAATCCTCATGCTGCAAATATTCATTACTGGCATTAACCAGGCAACCATACTTGGTTGATTGGTTGTATATAGTAACTACAATTTGGACCCTTACTTGCCCGGTTACCATATCTACTCTATGCATGATGTGTGTTGCTTTAAAGTTTAAACAGTTACTCATTTGCTAGTGTAGGCTTTCAATCTTTATTTGTTGTTGCTTGTTCTGAATAGAATTCATTTTGCAGGTCGGACCAGAGATTTGCTTATTGAAAACTCATGTGGATATATTACCTGATTTCACACCAGATTTTGGTTCCAAACTTCGCTCGGTATTTCCTCTATGCTGTTTGCATTTTACGATTTCTACTAGAAACTGTATGTTACTGACCATGAGTACATTTATACTTCGCTGTGTGCTTAAGATTATTTAATCTTAGTTCTTTGGAGATTGGCTTGAATTGATCTTGAAGTAAAAAATGAAATGGCATGATTAGCTCTACAAATATTTAGTAAAACTAAACCCCCACCCAAAGTGCACTTCTATGGTCCTTAGCCAAGCATTTTTTTAGTTTCTTTCTCAGGATGTTTTGGAATTTGGAGACAAAAAAGTAGATACTTAATTGTGAAATTGATAGTGGGAATGTTTGCATGGAGCTATCCGTCCTGTTTGTATAATGCTAGTGATTAAATTCCAGTACACACATATTAGCTCATTCTACTAGAAATATCATCAAGACAGGTGAGACTTCTGAAAATCCAAAATTGATTCTGATTTCTGAATGATTATTAATACTGTCAGGGTTCCACATGTGAGTTTTGCCCTCGAATTTAGTAAATATGGGGTTAAGGAAGAGTTGATATACATATTGGACTCATTACCTACTAGGCTAGTCTTTTGGGTCGGAGTGGTGTCCAATATGTTCCGTGCGTTAGTCTCTATTTTGAACTTCTCTCTCCTTTATTCCCGGTCTCTGAGTTGCATCATTCGTCACAGTGATAGTTTCTGGTATATGGTTATTAGATGTACCATATCCTCATGGCAAGTTACCTTTATCACTTTTAAACTGTTCTTTGCTTAAGCTTTTGCTAAATAATATCCATATTTTTGTCTAGTTATTTCATTCTTGCATATAGCCTCTATATCACCAGTGATGTACCATCTGTATTTTGATGTTAAATTATCAGACACGCGAGTTATGTCATAGTTTACTTCATTAATGATAATTATTACAATTCCTACTTAGCTCTTATTAAAAAAAACCTTCTTGATTCAAAAGTATTTATATCACATGGGGACTCGTTTGAGGGGTGTTAGTAGTGATTATTTTTTTCATAATTGTTATTTATGGTGACCTTGTGTTAGCAATTGGAAGCTACTCATGGTTGTTTTTGTATGATAAGCAACCTTTTAACATTCTGTTTGAATGGACCCTTGGTTACATTTTGCTTTATTATATTGTAGATTGCGGAAAAGTATAATTTCCTAATCTTTGAAGATCGTAAGTTTGCTGACATTGGCAACACAGTGACTATGCAGTATGAAGGGTAACAACTTGCTTCTCTTTCTTGTTTGTTCATAATTCCTCTTTCTGTCTGTTCCCTTTCCTGAAGTTTATTTGTTTTGATGTTTACAGAGGCATCTTTCATATATTGGATTGGGCAGATATAGTCAATGCTCATATAGTCTCTGGTCCTGGTATTGTTGATGGATTGAAACTGAAGGTTTGCACATAGTTTTAAGGTAGATGCTTTAATGGCTGAAACTTAGACATTTCTAATCATGAGCTGTTTCAAACTGTGCATAGGGTTTACCCCGTGGCAGAGGCTTGTTGCTGCTTGCTGAAATGAGCTCAGCTGGTAACTTTGCAACGGGAGAGTACACAGCTGCAGCAGTGAAAATTGCAGAAAATCACCCTGATTTTGTCATTGGATTCATCTCAGTTAACCCTGCATCATGGCCAGGGGCACCAATCAACCCAGCTCTTATTCAGGCAACCCCCGGGGTTCAAATGGTCAAGGGTGGTGATGATCTCGGCCAGCAATATAACACTCCATTTTCTGTGAGTTCCTATCACTTTTCTCTAGCTCTTAAATTGTTTTTTATAAGTCATGTTTGTATCAAGATTTGGGCTCGCTTATATAGAAGCAAAGAACACCAAACTTATGGTTCTTATCCATAAGACTGCTTACACCCGTGTCTGATCTTCCATTGTGTTGAAGGGAGCCGAGTTGGTACTAGCTCTTAAATTTATGAACACCTCTTTCTTTACTCCACACCAAGCTGATAGATTAGACCTCCGTCTTGGTTTTTGCTTCTCCATCCCTCATGTATATCATTCTGAACAAGTGAACTTAGTGATTAGAATAGGAAGATTCTCATTTTGTCTGACAATTTGTTCTTATTAGATCAGAAGTTGTGTGCTTTTTATAATGAATCACAAATGGTGTGTTGTTGCAGGTGATCAATGATAGAGGCAGTGATATCATAATAGTAGGGCGTGGTATTATAAAGGCACCAAACCCTGCAGAGACAGCCCGTGAATACCGCCTTCAAGGATGGCATGCATACTTGTCTAAGATTGCTTAAGCAGCAACTATTTGGTTTTATATTGCTGAGGAACAGAAAACAGTCCAACCTTCTTGTTTCTTGTAACATCATACATTTTACAAGGATTTATAAATTAAAGCCATTGGTTGCACTATTTTTATACAATGTAAGAGTATCTCCAATGCAGGTTAATCCGTTCGGGAAGGAAAAATCTGGGCTATCTAGGGTAAAGCTTGGGAGGGTTATCTGTCTGGGCGCTTAAGGTTTAGCATGGACTAATAGCCCAGTCTTGTAAAAATATGGGTTAAAAACCTAAATTAATTCGACTCATAGTGCAAGAACATTTTTATCATTCACCCACCTAATTCCCCTAATTTGGATTATTTCCATTGCAAGAACATTTTTATTAATTCAGTCTTATTATTTCATAATATCATTTTTAACCCTTGAGTAGCCCAACCCTATTAGTTTGGGTTGAAGATGCTTTTAGTTTTGTTTGGTATGGCATTGCAAATTAGCAATTGTTTGGTATTCAATCGTGAATGTTTTCAACTCCGGACACGAATCTGTAAGTATGTACTTGCTCAAGCTTAAGTCAAATTATGTCTTTGATGATCAGAAATGCTACGAAAGTTGTTCGGACCATGAGAAAAGAGATTGTAGAGTATAAAATATCACATATGACTAATTTCCTAGAGGGTTTTTGGATCACCCTAAATAATATGCTTGTAATGACAATTATAAACTAGAGGATGCTAAAATATAAATAACCGGAAGAAAAAGAACATAGTTTCACAGAGAATCTCTTTATATATAACCGGAAGAAAGCAAGAGGTATGCATTCAATCATGTATTCTTCAATGCAAGGAACAGCAAAGAGAGTTTGCTACCTAGCTACATCATTTCAGCAACAACAAAAAAAGCTCATACATAATAATCATCTATAGCTAATACTCTCAATGCTAACGAATGTAGATTAGAAGAGACATACATCACTGCTCTTTCCAGATCCTACCAGTCACCCTAAGCTTCAATTCCTTCCTATCACCCCCTGAGAAGAAGAGTGCCATGTTGCGTTGGATGATGAGACCGTCAAAGCTATCACGTACCTTCCGGTGACTATCCCTTATGCTTCGGGGCACCCCTTGCCATGTCATCTTCCTCCCATTCCCTCCCACCTCGAGGCTGTAGCTATAGTTTTTGGCTTCGTTATCATCCCCCATAAACCTCAAGAATGCAATGTAAGCAGGAGCTGTCCCAAGCTGGAAGGCCTCAAAATGAAGACAGAAGTACTGCCCAAAGCAACTGAAAACCTGCACATAATGGTCAAAGATATGAAGTGAAAAATAATCCAACTTCATGTGGGTTCCACAAAGGGTGAGTAAAAACATACTGTTAGCATCCATGTGGCATTTTCAACTTCATGTGGGTTTGATTTGACATATCGGTGGTTGAATGTGCTCCCACTGTGCATGTCAACTTTATGGTCATCTTTCAGGTGTGCCACCAGAAAAGGAATGTCGCCAACCATTGTGCATTCTGATCCAGCATATGGGCAGTTGTATGGTCTATACATGCACTGGGATTCATGTTTTAGCTTGCTGTAATAAGGATAAATGCCAATGCAACCGTAACTCTGATATTTACATGGCAGTTCTAGAGATGCAGCCACCTTCTCCAATGCTAGGCATCTGATATTTCCAAGTTCATGCCTGCAAGTGGGGCACCTGTTGTGTACCCTGGGTTTGCAACTAGAACACAATGTGTGACCGTTTGAGCACTGTAACAAAGGCATTTGAAGTGAAAATCAGCTTTTCAATAACTACAATATAGATGATCTTGATAACATAAAGTGAAGAAGAAAAAATGCTGCATATCATTAGAGCTTTAATATCTCTTTTCTCTTCCCACCAAAAGCAAAGAAGCCATGTTGTATAGTTAAGATGATAACATTTTAAACCGTTAGATTTAGATGTTAACTTCTATGACAAAAAGAATGCACGACACAAGTACTCCGATATACCTCTTTCCCCCTTCCACATTAATAAGCAACAACACTAATTATATGGTTCAGATGATAGCATTACCTCTCTTAAAGATGATGGCAATGTTATGACTAATAGATTTAAATGCTAACTTTTCAATATAAGAGGTTCAAATGGTTTGATTTATGACTTAATTGTTGAAGATGAAATTGCATTTCTTCAATTGTATTATATTATGATTTACGGTGCTGGTAATTATTAGCTTCTTTCATTTTCTCTTAGTGTGCTTCTCTTTGACGGAGCCCATTGCGCTTAAGCCCCAGCGGATCTTTCCACCTCAAGTGTGCTTAGAGCATTTTAGAACATTGGACAAGAAAGAAGCTTGTTTAAAAATGCATAAAAATAGTTATGTACTTAATTTTTACAAAACACTTCAGCTAAAAATTAAAGTTCCTTATCAGAAGTTAGATTAAATATTATTAAACAGGTCAAACAATGCAGTTCTTTTCGTCTCTTAATCGATACAGTACAAACCCTAAAACTCAATACTTCAGTTTCAAAACAAGTACAGTTTCCCTGTACAGATTTTGTCAAATATCAAAAGCAATGGGATAGTTCAAAGTAAATAACATGTTTTCAATAAGACAAGTGCTATATGAACAAAGTATTGATCACCTGGCATGTATATTTATAAATTCAAACTGAAAGAATAAGGATCAAGGAAACACACAAACATATGACACTGAGCGGGAACAATAAAAGATGTACCAACTCATTGCCATACACATGCCAAAATCTAGAGAGATGTTTGGTCGAAAATATAATCATATGCTCTTTTTGCTATCATGCCTTTAAAAGGTGCAATGGTAGATGTATAACATTAACTGTAGAGAAAGCATATGAAGCCAAACCTGATGGATAGGAGGATACATAGCATTTAAGCAAACAGGACACTCCAATAGCTCACGAACACTGCTAGAAACAATTACATTAGGTTTTGATGCACTTTGAGCAAAATCGGTCTGTTCACTGATGTCAGCCAAGTCCACACTTTGAGGAGGATCAATAACCTCGGATTTGGTCCGCATGTCATCAAAAAATGGGTTCACAGATGCCATGCTGGTCCCTTCACCTAGGTGCCAAAAGATACAAAATTAGGGATAGTATTTTGACTGAATGCATATTAGATACCTCAAAGGCAAAACAAAGTCTGTAAATATGGCAAGTTTCATTTCAGGAACATCGACAGAGGTAGATTCTTTCCAAAAAAAAATATTATCCCACAGAGAAAATCATTAGAAGCTTAAATGAACTTTAAAAACTAGCACTTGAATATGATAAACGAAGTGAGATGAGAATCAAAACCCTTGGACATATTTGCATAAGAAAATGATGAGTGGTTTACAAGAAAATAATTGTATGTTATTTGTCAAGAAATAATTCTTACAAATGAAATTTGTATCCCGCTTTAGGGTTCAGGAGATGACAATGATTTATAACCCCTCAACCTATTCATCAAAAGATACTAAATTTTATATCCATCACGAGATTATTAGAATTCTATTCATCAAAACATCACCAAAATATATTTTACAAAAATAAGAAACCATTGTTCCAAAAGCAATGCATGCATATGTAGCTTTTCATCCAAAACCATAAAGTAATAATTCAAAACACACCCATTTCCTCCAACTGGAGTTATATGTGCCACTTCCCACCACCCATGAACTGTTCTCTGAACAATATAACCAAACCACTTTGCTCAAACAGTTCATACATTGTGAATAAACACTACTGTTATTTTGTAACAAACCTTTTGAAAAATAAAATAGGAAAACGTAAATCACTGAGAAAAAAAAACTGGCTTTATCTACATTGCAAGTTGCAACCACCAGCAATGCTATGTTGGGAACTTGAAAAAGGTTGGATGAAAAAGGCAGTACTTAACAGTTAACCACTTCTTCATCGAAATTACATTTCCCCAAAAACCAGCGATTAAATTTTTGATACAGCATGAGCATTGCATCAACATTTGCCTAAAAAAATTCCAACCTCCTAATGTAGGGTCAATTCCTAAAAATACAAATCATCAACACCCATCACAAATGATAGACATTTGAAAGTTTGAATTTTTCTACAACCCAATTCAAAATCCAAAACCCCAAACCAGACCCATTGCTCACATTCACAAAAAAAAAAGATCGAATCACTGATCAATCATCACCCATAAAAATTAAAACCGAAGACGGAAGAGTTCTAAAACGCAGCAAAAAAAACATCACTCAATCATAAAATAAAAACTTCCGCTCAACACCAGACCCGACTCCGATCATAGATTGCTAAAAACGGAAAAGAAAATTACCTCGAGGCGATGCTAGAATAGAAACCCTAACACACAGAGAGGGAGGGGGTTGAGAGGGAGAAATTTGGTAGGTGACCGCCTGTGGCTGTGGATACGGAACGTGTGACGATATAAGTATTATTATACGGAAATGAAATTGCAATTGAAGCAGTAATAAATAGAAAAGACACACGAAGTGCGCGTCTAATTTCAAATTAAAGCCGTTGAGCGAGAGAGAAGGGGAGCTGAGGAGAGAGAAATTTCTCGAGAAAATACAGAAAGGAAAGTTTCAATGAGGTCTGTGGGCCCTTGTGGTGTGCGTTAGGGCTTCTCTTCTCTCTCGTGGATCTCAAAATCCCGGCGTTTCTCGGCTTCCAATCAAATCAGACAAGGAGGATGAGATAGAATATGAGAATTTTGAAAATTGTTGTCTGAGTGGGCCGTAAAAGGCTTTTAATAAGGGTGGGCCACTGTTGTACGGGCCTAGCTCTCAATCTTTATTACATTCCTTTCAAAAACTAAAGAGCAATAAGTGGTGTTCCAAGAGAGGTGGGCTCCAACCTGATTTCCGATACGAGGGAGCTCCCATATCAGTTGATGAGCGCTGTTGTTTGTGACTACAATGGAAGGTTGATCATGGTTTGAAGCGTCTTTCTGTAAGGAGTTTTTGATCCTTTCATTGCTGAGTGTTACGCCCTCCGCGAGGGTTTGGAACTCTACATACGGAAAGGGATCGAGGAGATGCTCGGAGAATTAGATGCACAACTCTTGATCCAGGACCTGAAGCAGCAGGCTTCGGATGCTTTTCAACATCCCTTAGTAGAGGACATAGAGGATCTGTTGAATGCTCTCCCTCGAGCTCGGCTACAGTGGATCAGACGTGGAGCAAACAAGGCCGCTCATTCGGTGGCGGCAAAGACGATTCAACTGGGAGGCCTATGGACCACTTTGGTTGGCCCGTATCTTATCCGTGGTTATGTCGGAATCTTAGGTTTTCTGTTTATTTTGTATTAAAAAAAAGAACAATAAGTTGTTTGTATGCATTGTGAGGATTTTGTTTTAGGTTCCGTTTATTTTATATCTTGTTATGTGTTTAGGATATTCATTTGAGTTGGTACGAAAGGCTATAGCTTGATATGATCACACATGATTAAGACAGATTTTATTATCGGTATTGAAGGTTTATGTATACCTTTGCTTTTCCTTAAAAAAAAAAGTAAAATGAATTTAACTATGCACACTATTTTTATTTAACTACACTTACCATTAGAATTCACTCCTACATCACAATGAATTTTTTTCGTTAACTTTGGATGGAAAAGTGTGCTTGTAATGATTAGGATGGTAGACTTAGTCATATCAAGTTTAAATTTATCGCAACTCAATTTGACATTTTTTGTTATTTAACTGAAACTCGAACGAGCCTATACAGGAAAACTAGAGTTTGGCTTGCAAATAAATAGTCCAGCTCAAATTCAACCCGGCTCAATTCATTTCATTTAGTTTTCTATATAAAAAAAATACTTATTAAACAAAAAAAACGAGTCGACTCATAAATGTTTGAAATGTTCGGCGGGACTCGGCTCATTTATTAAACAAGTTCAATCTTAGACCAAAATTTAAATCAATTATAACGAATTTGAACTGAATATTTAATTAATTAAAAACATTCGTGTCCCTTAAATGAATAGAGTTAATGTGGGGGGTTTCTTTGCTTTCATCTCATGGTGTGTTTATTATTTAATCAGCAGCAGCTCCTTGTGAACGTATGCTTTTATGGTTGTCACGAGTACCAATTTGAAATCATCCTTTAGAATCGTGAAACAGTCGCAATTAAATTGAAACAGTTCAGAAATATCATCAATGAAATATTTAATCTGTGGCATTTTGGACGTAGAAATTCAAAATTCAAAAATCTATTTAATGTAATAAGATTCAAACCTTGTTCTCTTTTAAAAAAAATATAACCTTCTTCAAATATTGCCATAACATGATTCATGGGAACTCATACAAGTTTTACCAAGGCAACAAACTCAGACCCTGAACAGAACTACATAGAATAGGTAACCAGAGAAAAACATTGGATCTCCTCAAGTCTGGCTTCCAGGATAGAAATAATCTACACCATTTTCCTTCACCTTGAAATGAAAATTACTCACTTTGCTCGATGCGCCTCCCTTGTTCAAAATTGTTAGCTACAACATAGAAACAAACATTGATCAGAGAGATCAACTTCACATGTTAAAACACCGAACATGATAAGTTTAGCCATGATAAGATGAAGTTACTATCAATAGTTTCGCTTGAAACTCAGCAGCAAAGGGTAACTACAATAACACACCCTTGTTGACCTTTCATTTGCAGAAACTCACCCGAAAGGTCGTCGCGTGTCAATAACACGCCCTTGTTGACCTTTATTGCAAAAAAACCTGAAAACTGTCAAATTGGATGGAAAAAGTTAGATTTTTTTTTGAAATACTGAAACTAAACCCTAACCCCTTGAACTCTAAACCCTAGGATTGGGGGGTTAAGAGGGTTGGAAGGTTAGGGGTAGTTTCGGTATGTCACAAAAATCTAAATTTTCCATCCAATTTAACAGTTTTTAGGGGTTTTTTTTGCAAATGAAAAGTCAAACAAGGGTGTGTTATTGGCACGCCTCGACCTTTCGGGTGTGTTTCTTTGAACGAAAGGTAAACAAGGGTGTGTTATTGTAGTTTCCCCAATTATT
>JAYMSU010001595.1:0-10107 GCA_036897765.1 Erodium chrysanthum
CAATTCCATGTAAGGCCCAATTTTCGACTTTGGGCAAAATGTGAGCCCAATACCTAGAAATTAATAAATCATACACCCTTCGTTGGTATTGAGGTGAAATCAAACCCTAAAAAATATGGGCCCTCAAATCCAGTCCAAACCCAATAAATCACAGGTCACAGGACCTGAGTTGGTGCACCCGAGGATCTCATCCACAAATCACGGATCTAAGATCACTTCTCACCCATCAGATCCGAGGACCATCGTAGCTAGAATAGACTTCACAGCTCACGATCAAATTGCCCCAAAATCATGAGCTATATGGCAAGCACCTGAGCGAGACTAGTTCTTTTCTTTGTCGGGAAGCGAGAACCAGAGCAAGCCAAGGGAATTGTATTTGTGAGTCTCTTAACTTTCTCTCTCTAGAACCGATTCTCTCTCTCTCTCTAGAACCGAGTCTCTCCGATTCTCTGTGTTGTGTTCTCTTTGTGGGCATGGCTGTTATATCTGTATGTATATGAGGTTAATCTGTAGACCTGAATAGGAGGAATAGGGTTTATTTTGGTGGCTCTTCCAGTGGTAATGTAGTTAGTTGATACTTTTGTGTAAGTAATTGAAAGGGTTTGCAAAGGTAATTAGAGAAAACCCAGTTGCTAGAATTGTTGGTGCTGTGAACATGCATATTTATGAGTCTGTATGCTCCTTTATTTGACATTGCATTGTTGTCTTCTGTGATTGATTTACTTTCTGGACTTCAGATTTTGAGTTTCTATTCGAGTCTTTCACACTTTGTTTTTATCAGCAATGCTATAAAAATTTATAAATAAAAGAAGCACAGCAAAGGAAATGGAAAACACGGTCCTATTCCCTTTAGGACCACAATCTACCTCCAGTCCAATATTGTGTAACCAAATCAGCAAGTTAAACCAATGCAGCTATTCAGTCCTAACATGGAACATGATCACATAACCATATCCATGTGTGATACCCGGGACTTAACTTCTCACCCCATTTTTATTACCTGCTAAGTCTGGGCTATTTCTAAATGCGGTTCACTTTTACAATCAGTTTGTTATGTTGCTTTTTTTTATCGTCTTCATTTTTTAGCTGTAAGTGGTTGTCGTAAAAATGATATTGTTTAGAGTTTGAAAGATGATATTGCTGTAAGAACTGTTTGGTGATGGTTATGATATTTTATAATTGTTATCATAGTATGTATATTCTAAAAATAATTGATAGGAGATTAGAAATGCAAGGGACTATCTTGTAATTAATTGAAAATTTATCAACTATGGAGGAAAAACTTAAAATATAGAAGAATTGAAATGACCACAAAAGTGATTCAAAAAAAAAAATGACCATAAAAGTTGTGCTCTCTTGTCATACTCTCTCTCTCCACATTGAACTCTCCGTCGGTGCTAGGCATAAGGTCTCTCTTTTTCTCTCTGCCAAACTCCCAAATCCGACTTCTGCTCTTAGTTCTACGTTCTCACTGGTTTGTGATTCTCAATTGGCTGTCCCTCCTCATCGAAGATTTGGAACATCAATGGAAAAACAGGCACTGATTTTCTGCGTGTTCAGATTTACATGCATGTATTTTTGTGCATCAATTTGTTCCTTTTCTTCGCATGCATGTGTGGGATTAGGATTGTTGTTTCTGAGTAGTGTATTGAGGTATCGATTTGAGAATTTCAGGTTTTGTATGACCTAATTGAGACTTTTATGTTTTACTAATCGAGCAATTTCTTGTGTGTTATGGTTTTCTATCTGCTCTGTTTGATTTGGTTTGCGAGTTATGGGTGTGGTGGGTGTTTTAGGGTTTATATTGGAGGAATTTGGAATTTGTGTCTTTGGTCTTATGGTTCAAGTTTTTCTTGGAAACTGTTTCATATGGAGTCTTGATTGTTTCCAAGTTTGAAATTGAAAATTTATGCGGGAATAGTTGCTAAATTTTCTTGTTTACTGTGGTGTTAGCCTCAACACAGCTTTCTATAGAGTCAGAGGAATCTCCATCCATGGCCGAAATTGATGCAGTCTCTGTTTTGCCTAAATCTGCACCAACTGATGATAAGCTAGTGTTCGTTCGGGTCAAACGCAAAGCTTTTCAGTCTCGCCTTGATGCTTTTTGTCCGTTTACGCCTCTGTCTCTCTCTCATTTCTCATTAGCCCACTCCTTATTTCATTATCATTATAATGTTTTTCTTGTTCTAGGGCTGGAAATCAACGAGAGGCCGGCAAAGCGCCCATTGTTGGATTTTGACAAGCTTTGTATTTCTGATTCTTCTTCATCTGCTGCTGTTGCTAAAGGTCTGCATATTTTTAATATCAATTTGACTGTTTAATGTATATTTTGGGATTGAACTCAGCTTAAATTAGCACTGATATCTTGTAACCACTACATGATGCATATATGTAGCACCTTCCGAGGGTAAGTCTAGGAAATCCTATGTATATAAACCCTTAAGATAATACTTTATCATGTCTGACTTGGGATCAATTTCCTTTGCACAGAGCAGCAATCAAAACTTTCCTTTGCCTGCTGTGGCCAAAATCACCACATAACAAGGAAAATAATCAGACCTCCTTCAAAGATATGACCTTTTCTAGAACCTAATTTACAACATATTATGAAATTGATGATTTTTTGAAAAAAGAAAGTGGGGGTAAGGGATGGAATCAGACTTCAGTTCTGCCCTTAAATGGCCAAATGGAGTTAGGGGTTTTTCTGTTGTTTTTTTCTGTTGAGATAAACATATTATTACAGTAATTTGTTTTTCTGATACTACTCTTATCACTCTGTGAAACAAGTCCAATTCTATTAATTTTCTGGCCTTCCATTTCCTGATCATGCATACATTATCAATGCCTTTAATATTTGTTTTTGTGATCAACCAGAAGAAGTGAAGACTAAGAAGGTTTTGGTCCAGCATGTGGAGACCATTAGTAGTTCTGAGTCCACCATTGATATTGTGCAATCATTTGTGGTTAGTAATATATCATACTCCCTCTTTCATTTTCGCTTGTATTTTATGTTTTGGGTAACGAAATCAAGTGTATGTAATATTAAAGTCCAACATAATTCATCGTGTTTTTTGTGGATTTTAAATGGAGTGTGTCTGTAACAGATGGTACTTTCATCTTTCAAAGTTTAAATAATGAATTGAAACTGTTGCTAGTTGGGGTGAATGGTAATTGAGGAGGCATGTTTGTGTCGGCAGTCATGTAGGAATATTTATATATGTAAGTAGGTTTGATTTCCTTGGTAAAAACAAAGAGATTTTATTAATTTGATTACAAGCAAGAAGGAAAGAAGATAGAGAAAATGAAGGTAAATGAGAACTATTATATGATAAATATCTTGGAAGATCTTTAATTTTTTGCAATGCATGTATGCAACATACACATCGAAAGACATAATGCTGGTTAGTTGTCCAAGAATATTTGATTAATTTATATAATAAGAAATACGCCTGGACTTGAGCTATTAATGACTGTCCAAGACCGGACATTGGAAATGTAATTATGGTTTGGTGAGAACTTATACTAGGTGTTTATTTGTGATAATCCAAGCATTCTTTTCATTCTTGAAAAAGAAAGTGGTAGTTAATTTGGGACAGCCAAATGTATTACAATGGCCGTCTGTTTAAGGATGGAGCGAGCATCAGATCTTGTATTTCTTTCATAACCATTCTCCAATATTTCATCATTTTCCAAAGACTTTGTAAGCCATGCTCAAATCATACTATCAGCATAAAAGTAATATACTCTTCCTCCGACTACGGAGTTTAATTATTTTCATAACAACACGTTGTCTGGTCATCATTGTACAATAAGTAATGCTGCATGACAATTTCATAATATCTTTAACTACTGCTTGCTTATTTTACAGCCTCATTCTGCTGATGTGCTTGCTAGTAAAACAAAGATGGATGAACGAAGAAGCACTTTCAAAAAGGAGAATGTAAGCTCTCTTGCCCTCCCATTCATGTCCTTTCCTCCCCCAAGTCATATGTGCCTGCATCAGAGTTTCTTTGTATCTTATATTTTTGCTTGTAACTTAATGAAAACAGAAACAAGATCAGCTGTTATCTAAAGCCAGGCAAAAACAAGAGGTATTATTCACATCTATTTTCTTTTTTGTTATTTAGTTCATTACTTTGTATGGTATGAATCTTAGACTTCATACTTCAAACTCATTAGTAACTTGACTGGCTCATTGGTTGGTAATGGATCGCCAATATAAATCATTGCATTGCCATCCCTGTAAACCTTCCTGGGTATAGCTTGTGGTTAGCTTAATAGGTGGTTGGATTATTTCCAAGACAATTGATCCATATATTTAGCATCTGAAACAAATCTTCGGCGGCTACAAGTCTGTTGCTGGTTTATAAAAAAAAAAAAGAGTGCATGTTGCTAAAGTGATTTGATGCTGAGTTTAAACCTTACATCCATATCATTCATTGGTTCCACTTCAAATATTTGTGTAAGGTTTTGGCGAAAAATGCTCGTTTTGAACAACTATGGAGGAGCAGAAAGGGAAATGAAGAAGCGTTGCTCGATAAATCTCTACACGAAATGTGCCGCTTCTATGATATTGTCCGTGTTGATGTTGAAGAAAACTCAAATGAGATGCAGCAGGAGTAAGTCTTGTGGTTACCTTGATCACACATCTTAATGTCAAAATGCTTCAACGTCTTATTTGCTTCATGCCTTAAATGCAGAGATATGTCTTTGGAGGATCAAAGACTCTTGTGTAGTTATTTGCCTCTACTAAGAGATCTTATTCCAAATGCTGCTGCAGAAATTGAGTCTGACATGAATTCTTTCATTTCAAAGCAAGGTTAGGCTTTGTACTTTATTTCAGTGTCTGATACTTTTAAGCAGTTTACAATGATTTCCAAATGCTCTAACACTCGTGAACAAATAAAAATGACTCACCTTTTCATTCATGCTCTAACTATTGTTTGATGGTTCTTTTTCATGTGTGATACAGCATCCGAAGATGAAGATGAATATGTATATGATGTTTATACTGTGAAGAAAGACACAGACATGAGTGATGAAGAGTCATCAAATCCATTTCCTCTGTAAGTGTTGAATGCATTAGCACAGTAATACCCCACCCCCCTTATTTTTTGCTGATTTCAGATCTGTTTTGTGTGTTCAGGGTACAAGTTGATGAGGAGGATTTCTATGATGGCCCAGACGACTCAGATTATGAAAGTGATGACTCAAATGGTACAAAAATGCTTTGCTTCCCTTTGAATTGAAGTATATTATTTTCTCTTCAAATAGTAAGTAGATTGTTTTCATTTTTATTATTTGGGTTTCTTTCAGCTGAAAATAACCCACAAAATGACTATCCGGATGAGAAATCTGAAGAGGAAGACCAAGTTGAAGAGAAATCATCTGATGAGGAATCTGAAGCAGATGAAAGCAGTACCAAATCTTCAGATTCTGATGATATTGCAGATGGAGTTGAGGATGCAATATATGAAGATGAAATGGATGCTGATGAATATGATCAGGATTTTGATTTCAGTGACGTGCAAGAGTGGAGATAGACCTTTCAATAGGCAGCATTTTGACATGGAAGTAGGGTGAATCAATCAGCAGTGTCAGATCTGGTAGTATAAAGTAGGAAGGCATTGTCTATACTTAGCTGAAGTTAAATGTTGAAGACATGAACCACATTTTGGCAAAAATGGTTTTGATGAGTTCCTTGGGAGCCAGCTTTGCTTGTCTTTTGGGATTCACTTGTATTGCTCAACTCAACTATCTTAACATTGTTTTAATCAGAGCAGCTCTCATGTTCAATGGTTTCTATATCATTTCCTGCCATGCAAATTAAGCCTATTGATGCTAGAAAAAAAATCCCACATTGGATGATAAGATAAAAGCTCTGAGCACCATCTCCAAACAAAGTCAATAATAGTTACATGGCAAAATTTGCATTGTATCAGGCGCAGGAGCTGCCACTGTTCACAAGTTAAAGGCCAGTAATAATAATATCGGCTCTATTCTTGTTACCTATGTCCTGTATGAACCAGCTACCAAACATACTGGTGATAAAAAAAAGAGGCTAGAAATGATATAAATTTACGCCTCATCATTGATTAACTGTGGATGGAACACTGGCCTTACTCTTAGATTCGTCCCTCCATAGCTTCCAAGCTTTCCTCACATCATCCAATTGTTCGTCTGGAATGTTCACGCCCTCATCCAATCTCTCAACCCATTCCTTCCAAGGAGACGTGGAAGGGTCCAGGAACTGTGTTACTTGAGGCACCATGACAGAAGTAAAGAACTTATCAACTTCCTCTAGAATTTCCTCTGATTCAGCCATCACTTGCATCTCCGGCCTGTTTACATTCCCGGGCTTGTTTCTAAACCAAAAGCTATTTTCCTTCAGAATCAGCACATTAGGTGGAGCAATTGGTAGAATGATTCTTGAGAACTTGGTCAGTGACAAACTTAGAACGTCTCTGGGAAGTAAGTTGCGCTTTATTGCCACTGCTGTTCCTACCATCTTACGGATCTGGTGAAGGTCAATTATAATTATGTTATGTAGAAGTACATTTTAATCAACACATGCACCACATATAAATCTAACAATCAAGGGAGAGGAATAAGAGTGAATGAAAAGCCTTAGACTTACTTGATGCAACATGAAGGACTGTCCCCATATGTGGACCTCGACGTAAGGAAATCCTTGTGATTCCACTAGCTTTCCACAAGAACACCGCAGAATTTTTCTGTAGTAAGCAGAAGTTATTTTGTCTGTCTCATCAGGTTCATGTAGCCATCTTGCATAGATCTCTGACTTGGGATTTTGCTCTTTCAGATCACTTTCATGATTACTGCAGGTAGCCTCTGGATGTTCATCAAGTTCACCAGACAGTGAAGAATCCTGGTTTGTTTGCTCGTTATTTAGAGCAACTGCTTCTTTAGTCCCAGAACTTTCTTCAGACAAGGCTGACTCGCCACCTGATGATCTTGTTGTTGTAGATACACTGCCATTATGAGGTGATTGTTTTTTTGGCAACTTTTTCCTGTAGTTGGATCTCACTGTATAGTTATGGAAAGGATGGTCTCCCTACAAATGGGCACTTGAGAAGATAAGCATAAGTGGTTTAGTGATTCCATAATGAAACTGAATATTAGTCATGGCTCATAACAACCATAAACCATGGCAGATAGCATATTTGTCCAAATGTGAAACACGAGATTAAAAAGAAAAATGTAGTAGAAGCATATCTGGACCAAAACAAGTACAATTAACAATAAGCAAATTTCTATCATTTAAAAGAAAAAATCACAACTCATAAGAATGCAAGGAAAAAGATACAGCACCTCAAAGGCATTAAGTATATTATTGAAGTCAGAGATATGATGATCGATTTCAGCTGCACTATAATGACTTTGGATGCCAATAACTTCAGCAGGAAGGAGATAACTATACTTGCGGAGAGCACACTCCCTTCTAGGGTCAAATGTCCTAATAACAGGCCAACAGAACCAATAATTAGAAGACGAAACAGAATAGTAGGGCAACGAATTGTTAAATAAAACTGCCAGATTATGAGTTAGAGTGACCTTACAAGAGTCAAACTTCAGTGCTTAATCTTTGAAGGACAACACGTTATATGGTCAAGTGTTTGACCAACCACAATTATATTGTACTTGTCTGGTCTTTAAGGTTGAAAATTGAAGACAAGCCAACCATAAAAATACGTGCATTAGATTAGATAGTACCAGTGCAATCACATCCATAATAGAAACAGAACATGGTGTAGAGAATAAACACACTTTTATTCCATCAAATGATTATAGGATTTTATCTGTATGCATCACAGTGGGAAATTTTAAAAAGACTATATAGAGCTCAATCTCTTACCTTTGTGAAGGTAGAATGCAAAAAACTCTGATATTTTGGGGAAGGTAATTGTTTATATAATTGGCAAGAGCAATGCCATTAAGGTCGTCCTTCCATGCATTTTCAGGGATTTCCATCTTCAAAGATATAGTGGTTGCCAATGAGTGGACCTAAATGTTTGGGCAGAAGAAAAAGCATCATAAACTAAGATGTCAACAGATGATAAAAATAAAAATAAAAGACCGATTATAACGTAATTACTCCTTTATCGGTACAGCTACTTCTGCGCCATGAAATCTTGTCCAGATCACCAAAATTACTTTGGGAAATACCGCCAACCTTAAAGATGGCCGTCTCTAATTCTTTCTCAATAGCTACAATTACATTGTACACGGAAAAGGTGTTGAATCAAACAGATGGTGGTAATGGTAAAAGTTGAATGGCCTTGTGATAAAATAGAATCAACGATATATGATGGAAAATGTTCCAAAATAGTCCATGTATTATTCAATTTGTTCCAATTTATTCCCTGAACTCAGTTTTGTTCCTATTTAGACCAAAAAATTCAGCCAGCTTGCTCCAATCAGGTCCTTGCCATTTAAATTGGTCATGGAGCAGTTCACTTTGGAGCAATCAGTGGCAATAATTTACATTCCACAAATACACACTCAAGATCCTCTGAAACTTCGACAGATTATGCAATATAACTATGTTAAATGTCAGAGTACGCAAACAGACCACGACTACCATATGGAACTTCCAACACCAAATCCTCTGAAAGCTACTTCAGCATGTTTTATCTTTCCTATCTCCTAACAGTTTCATATTTGAGGTAGACAGAGGTATCTAATGGACATGAATACTCAGTCATGAAGTAAAAAAATTTAAAAATGGCACTGCCTATAAATTACGCATCAAAAGGTAATGATGATGAAAAAAAAATTAATGAAGCTCTATCTCTGTGATCATCGGACATACCTACAATCCCGAGAATTACTTCCAACACCAAATTGGCTGGGAAAATCAAATTGGGATTTATTTTGTCGTACGAAAAGGGGTGTCATTTGTACATCATAATACCCTATATTCTCAAAATTAACAAAGACAATTAGATGAATCTATCACGTCCTTCTTTTGCTATAAAACTAATGTGGCATGTATTAGATGAAAATTAGCAAATTCATTACCATAATGGCAGAACTATATTAATTTTTTGTAACCCTAAGTTTTTCACATAAACAATGTGTTGATGCAATACATGCCACTAATTAGCAATTCGTTCAGTAGTCGCGAACTGATTGTAACAATGAATCAGAAGGAAATGAATATTAAGGGGAAAAAACAATGGGGTTGCAGAGAAATCATACTGGAAAGCGAAGGATCGTCGCGTTGAATTTGCAGACCTGAGATGGAGAATGAAGATAATTATCAGGAAAAGAGAAATAGAAATGGGGGAAGGGGGGGAAATGGAAGTGCGTGACCTCTGTAATCGGTGCCGACATAGCCAATCCGCATAACGACCTTCTTCTTACGGGAGGGCTGCCATTGATGGAGGGATAGCTCAGTTTCTGGCTCTGTTGAAGAAGCAACAGTAGTGGTGGTGGTGATGGTAGAGCATATTGGCCTGAGTCTTATCGAGGTTTGTTTAGAGATCGAAAAGGTGCAGAGAGGAGATGGGTTCATCATCAGACACCGGAAAAGTGTCCCACACACCACAGCCATTGCCGGAGATTTTGGATGCGGCTGAGCCGGAGAGGAGCTAGCTACCCAGATCTTTTGTATCTCATATATTTCTTAAGTTTCAATTTATTTATTTTGAATACTTTTTTAATGACTAAAATACTAGTTGAGCTAGAAAAAACTCTCAGATTCATTTTCTATGACAATTGACAATGGATAAATAAGGAAAATTAAATGAGTATGCTTGATGACATTGGTAGTGGTTGGACCTTGTGGAATACGTGGGAAGATACGCGTTTGGTTACTTGCACAACTTAGTCGACACATGTCAATGTAATTGTAAAACTTTTGAAGGGTTTTGGACGTCCATTTACAAAGAGTATCTATACCCCTAGAGCATCGACGGGTGGAGAAGCAGATATAAGATCATTGATTGTAGGATAGCAAAAGGGTTAGATTCTTCAACTCGTGTTGGAAGTAGTGTAACCAAGACCGTCAAAGTTTTATATGCGACATTAGTGAGAGCTGGTCAAGGACGAGTAAAAGTTTCATTCGGATGAGGTTGCGCCAAG